>JABTTQ020001812.1:0-96790 GCA_016081115.2 Rehmannia glutinosa | reverse complement strand
TAACTAATACCGATTAAAATAAAAATACTTAAAATTTCCGATCAAAATTTCAAAATATTCGAAAAATGCAGGTTTATTCTCGAAACCCCATTTTTTTGAATATGATCGAATATGTTTTTCGCCATCCCCGTAAACTGCAGTGAATTCAAACGAAAAAACACGGTAATAAATTTTTTTAAAAATTATATACTCCTAAATTACCAATCGAACCTACTCGAAACATTCGAAAAATGGATGTTTAAACTCAAAATCTCACATTTTTGAACTAGATCGAAATTTTATGTCTTCGCACCCAAAAATATTCGATCATCAAAAGAATCTTCAAAAAATGGATGTTTGAACTTGAAAACACCATTTTTTCGAAGGATAATCGTATTTTTGTACACTCAAAATTTTTTCATCAAATGTTTTTTTCTTGCAAAAATACGATATTTACGGATCTTATGTTCGTATTCTACACAAGACAAGAGAAGAAGAGGGATGAGGCATAGGAGAAGGGTCGAACAACCCTACCAAAACGAGTTGAAAAAACCGAGGAGAGAGGAATTGGGTTTTGGAGAAAACCCTAGAAATGGAAGAGGTGGGGAAATGAAAGAACCGAGCCCAAAGTGAAATGTGACTTGATGAAACCCTATCAAAATGGAAGGTTCCAGATTTAGGGTGGATAAGAACAGACATATAGTCCGATCTTAACACGTGTCTTGATCGTGTTAGTTCGATTTTTTAAATATCTAAAATGTGTTGTTGGGCTTTAGTAAAGAAAAGGATAGGATTTTGGTACTTGGGCTTATATTAAGTTGGGCCTTTTTATATTGAGTCTCTATTTATCTTTTTATTTTGTAGGATGTAGAATTGTTTAGTGGGCCATGTAATATGTTTGAAAAATGTATATTTTAAATTGTGTATTTTAATGTGTAGAAAAAATATTATAATTAATATTTAATATGTATTTAATTTTTTTTAATCTGTATTTTAAATTGTAGATAAATTCATAAAATATTCTATTTATTTATAATTAAATCCTTAATTTGTCATTTTTTAACCAAATTAAACTTTAAAAGGAATTTGTTTATTTATATATTATGCAATTTGTTATAATTTTTTTTTATATATTTTGAAATTTATTAATAATATAAAATGAATGTATATGTTTGGTTAAAAATTAAGGTTTTGTTAATGTTTTGTATTATATTTTTAAGTTTTTTTGTAAATTCAATATTTTATATACATATTAAATAATGTATTTTAAATTGTAGATAAATTCATTAAAATATTCTATTTATTTATAATTAAAATCCTTAATTTGTCATTTTTTAACCAAATTAAACTTTAAAAGGAATTTCTTTATTTATATATTATGCAATTTGTTACATATTTTTTATATATTTCGAAATTAATTAATAATATAAAATGAAAGTACATGTTTGGTTAAAAATTAAGGTTTTGTTAATGTTTTGTATTATATTTTTAAGTTTTTTTGTAAATTCAATATTTTATATACATATTAAATAATGTTTTTTTCTTTAGAAAATCAGACAGTCCAAAGATGCACCACTTCTAATCCGACGAATGGAATTGAATTTCGAGTCCAAAAGATTATTTATCAATTGTCGATTTCATCTCTTAGCGACATCACAAATGGTATATACAATATTTTATTTATCCACTTAGTCTTTAAAATACTAATTAGTTCATATTATTTATTCATATTTTATTTCTTTTAATACCGTAATTGAATTTTTTGCAATCGTTGTTCCCACTTAAAACTCAAATAAAAAATCTCAAGAATGCTAGCACCTCATTTGGCGATACATTTGTATCATCTATCAAGAGCCTTATAATACATCAGGGTCATCGATCTTATGCTCGATGATTATGTTCTTAATGATACGAGTGATCCAAATACTATAATCAATGAAATCAGAACGATCGATGTAAATCAAACAAATTTGTTTGAGAATGTGTCCTTCATCGCAATTGGTAATTAAAACTATTTAATATATTAATTTCAATGTAATTAAATAATTTAAATATTTTTTACATTATTAATAAGTTACTAAAGATACGCGATCCGCAAGATGCACGGGATGGGATGCGTCGTTAGGTCCGAATTATATGCGTTTCATATATACCTTATGGATGAATATAAAAATAAAACAATCAATAAAACAATTTAGATGAATACATTTAACGTTACAAATTTTGAAAACTTCTTTGTACACAACATTTTTGGTCTGTTTTTTTGTGGATTCATCATCGCCACAAACTAATATTTTCAAACCCCTAGCGATTGGCGACTTAGAAACAAAGAACATATAATTGGTCGTGACTAAAAACAGATTCTTCAAATAAAGCCCGACATTGAGAGAGATTGTTCTTGGCTCTTGTTTATAGTCATGGCATACTTAAACGATCGTAGGAAACCGTCTACGCCGAAACTTGAAAGGTATTCTCGAGGTCGATGGACTTAGTGTCATTCGGGAATCAACACCTTATGACCCGCTTGGCGCCTAGAATCTTAGATTCAAGCACATGCTTCCCAAGCCTCGTGATAACCAACCTCAGTACCGTTACACAATCCAACCGAATAGTCTATGTTCTCAATAGCATCACCGAGTCCCCATCTTCAAGTGTAATTCATGATTAGGAACACTTAACATTTTATTCGTTAAGAAATTCCGGCGTGTGCAAATCATGCAAAAAATCAACATTAGCATCCGATTTGCTTGTGCTATCGAACTCAAAAAGTATGGCCCTGGATGAGTTTAAAGACGTCATATAATTATTAATAGACTCGACTACATCGAGGGTGGGCGCTGCATTGCTCTTTCTTTCAAGTAGCTCCTGATCATCCGTGGCATCCCTAAACATCGATATGTATCTTCAACAATAGTTGCAATTGATCACCGTAGGCTTCGAGCAAAATATCTTCAGAATATCAATGGCGCGAACCATCTTTTTCTTCTCCGATTGTTCCGTCCCCAATACTTGCTATCCATTCCAAAACTTAACTAAATCAACATAATCATCGGTTTGTCCGATACTTTGAAGCCGCATATTCTTAGTAAGTCTAAGAACGATATTCTTCCACAAATGCGATGCATTTATTGTTGCATTAACAATATCCTCGTCGACTCCTTTCGTATAAGGCAATATCTCTGTCAAGTCTCCACCAAACACCACCGTTTCCTCCAAATGGGATATCATGATTATCCGGGGTTCTCCGCATAATATCTCGTAATGTTGCAGTCAACCGCCTCAAAACAAGATTTGTTCATCATTGGGGCTTCATCCCATTATGAAGTTTACAACGAACAATCAATTCGGCAAGTTTACTACCTTGATTGATATTGCAAGTTGATCCTTCATGTGGATTCAAGGGAATAACAAATCGAGAATGTGCCGCCCTTCCACCGGCAAGAGAAGAGATATTATACCACTCGATGCCACGCTCAACACAATATTTCCTTTAGATCTCAAGCTGCACGATAAAGCCCTCCACGTAAAGGTCTTACCCGCACTCAGGAACCATACAAAAAGAACATACCGCCTTCATTGGATTCCACGGCTCGCATTATTTTCGAATACACGTGGTGTTGTTCATCACTCATTTTTGAAAGAATATTGGCGTGTTCAATGTGACAATGCCTTACGATCATATCTCAACTCATCGAATATGAGTCTATTATGGTTACTCTCAATAATCACAAAATCGGGAATGGCATCGTATTAAATTCTCAAAGACTCCCGTCGCGGACTCAATAATTTTTCGATTTCTCGCCATTGCCCGAGGTTCCCGATTTCATCTTCACTCAAGGTCACTTGCTATAAAATATGAACAAACAAAATACATTTGAGTATTAAAATGGTCATAATAAATAATTTGAGTTCCAAAATACGGATTTAACAAATATAATACCTTCATGTTGCATAAACAATCGCCGTTATACGTAATGTCATCCGAAAGATATTCCCAACATTTATCCCATACTACGCCCCGATGCTCAAACTATCCGATGACAATAATGACACAAATAGATTCATGAGATTCTCCACGATGCCCAAACGACTTGCTTCAATGATGCCATCAATATACTCCTTATCGTCTTCTAACAAACCCAAAGATAGCAAGCTTCACGATAAGAAGAGTGTTGAAATACCATTAATCTTCTTAAAATCATCATGACACGTAGCTCCGCGAACAACATTGATAAGACACCGAGATAATACATATCACCAAAGACCGGGAGGGACGTGAAACACTCTACCTATAGTTTTGCCACACTGCCTAGAACCCACTTTCTAATTTTCGGCTTAGTAAAAATTTCGTGGGAGCTTCAAAGATATGTTAGCTCTCTCGCTCGATATATTTTATTGGCTTCCATCCATGCCAAAAACATACTTTCCTTAACGCTACTCCTACTAAGAACATCATCTATTTTTTCCGAATCATGAAAAATAATGCTCTGTTCATTCTCAAGATGAAAACTGAGACGTTCAACAGAAGGGTATTTATATTGGAATTCAAAGCCCAACAATCTCCATGCTGCCTCACATGAGGAAACATATCTACAATCATAGTACATGCTGACTTCGTCAACGGGTTTACCAGATTCTTCGTCACCAGTACTCTGATAAAATGATGCAGTCACATGATCGTGTCCCTTGTTGACATACTTGAATAAATACTTGATCGACCTCGATTGATTATGCCATTCCACATTAATGTGAGCCGCATACTTTAATAACAATCTACGATTATGTGGAACCACAAATCGGTTGTCAAGAGGGACACCATTTTTTTCAACAATTCTCCCATTGTCTCTACGTTTATAACGTGGATAACCTTCCTCATTCCTAGAATCAACAAACTTCTTGGGAAAATGTTTATTGCAACGACCATCATCCATGCAAGGAGAGTTTTTTCTAGCGTTACTACATGGCCCATGGATCATGAAGTCTCTCACAGCAGAATAATAACAGGGATCCGTAGCTTCATCAGGTATCTCGGCTGATATAATTCGATCAATGTCGTTCGGAGTCGGATATTTATCCTCTTTTGCTAGAAACAACAATATATGAGCATGAGGCATCCCGCTTTATGAAATTCTATCGTGTATATAACTGCAATGACGAAAAATTAGGACTAATAGAAGAAAACGTAATTATTAAATTTATTTTAGCTATTCTTGATAAAATATATAAACAAAATACTCTAAAATATTCATAACCTGCTATTACTTTCCCGAAAATTTCATTCTGCCGCAAATCCTTGATCAAAGCATCTAGCTTCACTTTAAATATTCTGCAAACTATATCTCGGCCGGTCCCCTCGGATTTAGATTATTTTTCTCGAGAAAAAACGAATAATCTGGCCACTTTGGGGTTGGAAGTGAATGTTATAAATAAATCAGATAACCCGCCAATGACAAATAGCCATTGCATCCTGGTAATTCTCAGTATCATGAATCGCGCACCTCCTGTAAAACTTGACGGCAATATAACACGTTTACCCTGGGTGCTGGGATCGATGTCTCCTTGCAAAACAACATCTGTCAGCCCCTTGTAGATATCACAACGCAACTTTTTCTGATTCAAGCGGATATACTTCATTCTCGATGATTCAACCATCGTATAAGCATCCACCACAAATTGTTGAAACAATCTACGGATGACAAAATCGTAGGAGATTCTTGTAACCTATCGTGCAATCGATATCGCAAAGAATTCCTAACACTTATTATCTTTCTTCCTCCAAAGAAGCTTGCTTTCTTCAAGTCGGAGAACAATATGTCTTCCCTATAACCATCTTCACCATAAGGTAATAGCAAAGGATATTGCATAGCCAAATAGCAAGCGTTCAATTCATTTATGCGTTTCAAAACCCCTGATTTCGTCTCTACCAATATATCCCTATCTCCTAAAGCTTGGTCAAAATCACCTACAATCAATGCAAATTTAACTCGAAGGCGATTGTATCTCCTTGCATCTGAGTTTCTTTTACCAATTAAAAGCAATTTAATATCCGATTAAGTGACATTGTTCAATTTTGTCTTTCGCCATTCGAAATGTCTTCACCAAGACATTGTGCTCATCCAACATATTTTTAATTCAAATACAATATCCTCATGCAAGTTATTATTTTCGCTTCCTTGCCTACAAAAAACAATATATCATTAAAAATAAAAAATTAGAATGCCTCGTGAATAATTATTAATTATAAATAAATTAATAATTATAAAAACCAAAATTAAGAATTGAAAAGAAATGAACCGACACAATTTAATCTATGAGATATTTCATTAGCCGTATCATATATTTACATCTCAGGCAAACTTTGGAGTCAAACCATCCGACGGCATTAAACTACCAATTAAATGATAATTTTGGTCGTGCATCCCGAAAATTGGAGGACCTTGACCCTATTTATATCTCAGTGGTCGATCTTGCCACCCATTGATGTAAAAATGAACATATTGTTATACGATCCGATATTTTCCCGAAGTGTTTTTGCTCTTTATCGTATTCCCAAACAACAAAGTTTGGAGCACTCGGTGGGGTGGTCTAATAAGAGGAAGCCGAATAATTCCATGGCCGCAACACAAAGAATATTGCGGATTTTTGGATTTCATATGGGATCGTAGCCTTTCTTCTGCACTGCAAAATAATGCCTCGCAAAATTGACATGTATATATCGCATCCCCAATATCACAATACTCTGTAAAAAAGATACATTAATAAATTATAACATTTCTAATAAATCTTTATATTATAATTAGGTATTTAACTGTATATTCAAAACTAAACAAAAGTTATACTAACCTTTAGAATCAAAAGTAATTGTCTCAGGATTATTAGTATCATTGACATTATCTGTAATATTATCATTTATTGTAGTATTTGATGCATTCGTCTGGATTAGAATATCATCGTCCAGAGTGAGATCAATTACCATACTTGCACAGGAACTCGTCTTGGAAGTTGACGTTGGAGTGTTAACAAAAGAAGTACTAACATAAGGGGTTTTTTCCGAGGTCGGACCCTCGTGATTGAAACTGTGATTACGAAAGCCCAGTTAGATAAAATAAACAAAATAAATTAGAAATTTGAATAATTTAATATTTCAATAAGAGAATATTATTTAAATTAGCAATCAACATACATTTGTGACATCACTAAACTGGATCTCTAAAATGGATAAGTAATCCCACCGTTTTGAAACTTGAACACCATTAATCTTAGAAACATTATCCGATGGACTTTCAGATAATGTTTTATTTTCTGTAAAATGTAAATTAAAATAACATAAAACATTAAATGAATTATATAGAGAAACATTCACATTACAAAATAATTTAATAATGTCTATATACGTATACAAAGCGTAAAAATAAATTAATTTATTAACGCCTCGTATACATCATAAATATATAAAAGAATATTTTTGATACATTTAAATTTTATTTGTTCATTTTTCATAAAAACAATTTAAAAAATAGATTGTAATATCAAATTTTAATATAACTGATTTTTTCGTAAATAATTGATATGTAGATAGTTATTTTTCGCATATAATTAATAAAACTGAAATTTGTTTATTAATTTTGAAAAAAGTGTATAATATATTTACATTTTAATAAAATTATAACATATTTTGTTATATATTTCTATAGATTAGAATATATTCCTAAAACAGTTTTCTTATGTAATTTATTAATTTTTGTCAATTATTTATTTTTCAAAAATAATTATAAAATTAACCAAAAATAAAAACTTTAATTAAATTATTTTAATTTAAATAATTTAAATTACATTAAATATGAAAGACGTAATTAGATGTTATACTAATTTAATTTATATAACACAAATAAATTTATATTTTGTATAAGGTGTATAATTTAGTTAAATTATTATATACCTTAGGATATATATTTAAAATTAAAAAACAGAAAAGAGAATATCATTTGGGCCTTCACATTATATGCAAAAGGTATTAATAAAGGTCCAAATCCAAAATTAGTCCATCCCAAAAAAAATAAACACCCATTTAATTTTAAATTTTATTGATAAAAGAAAAAAAGAAAATGCCCGGGTACACGTGTCACACGATTACACTGCATGATACACCTACATCCTTGAGATGTTGACACGACGCATTGCACACACATTTCTCGAAGAAAAAAATGACGAAACAGACAAATTTCCTCGGTTGTTCACATTTCTCCTAAATCTAGGGTTTGGAGAAAACCCATTTCTCTCTCGTGAAATGGGTTTTCATCTTCCTAATCCAAATTTAATCTCCGTGCTTTTTTTTTAATCTTGAACATCAAATTCACACGATCTTTAACTATCATTTCGTATATTTCATAAACACCGATCAATTTTGAGTTTTTTTCTAGTTCATTTTCTGTTCATGTTCTTCAAAGACTTTCAATATTCTCGTTTTTTTTTCCAAAATCGTATCTTTGGTTTGATTACATTACTTGTTCTTGTATTAATCGTATTATTTTTAACTCGTTCTTCCAAAATCGTCCGATTTTTTAACTTTAATTTTTTTTTTCATTTCTAGGGTTTGTTAAAATAATTCATTTTTGAGTTTGTTTCGTTCATCTACCGCCTGTCTTCTCGCTTTTTTCGACCGAGCGCCACAAAGATAAGTGCATATTTATATCTATTTTTTTGATTCTGATCTTCCAATTTAACTGTATTCTTATAGATCTCGATTATAAAAATGTTAAGAGTTTTTCATTTTAAAAAAAATATTTTTAGGTTTGGACCATACCTTCATGGAAATGATTTTTTTAAGCCAAAGAATGATCTACATCACAAAACCAGATCCTTTAGAAATCAATTTTTGGATTTTTTATAATTTTTTTAAAAATATTTCATGTTTCATGTTGACCATGTTTTAAATATTTGTTTTTCGAAAATAAAAAATAGATCTACAGATCACAAAACCAAATATGCAGTAGAAATCCATTTATTCAATTTTTTAAATTTTTTTTAAAAAAAATTCATGTTTGACGCTGACCATGTTTCTAGCCATGTTGATAAATATGAATTTTTACTTTAAAAAAATCGATTTAGGGATCACAAAATCACATCCACTGTACAAAAGCATCTGTTCATTTTTTTTAAATTATTTTTTTTAGTTTTTTTCTAATTTATAAATGAAAATATAAACGATGATTATATTTCAAGCATAATTTGTAAATAAAAACTAAAGATATAGGTTATAGAAATGTTTGTATCAGAGATTTTTTTATAATAATTTTTTTTAATTTTCTCAACATCTGAATATATTAGATTGAGGGCAATGTCTCTGCATCTCTTTTTCTCATTTTATTTGAATCATTATCTCCTTAATTAATACTTGTTTTAACCTATATGTTGTTCTTTAACAGGTGCTCTTCCATCTAATATACTACAGTTTCAGTCTATTAATAAAAAAAGGTAAATTTCCTACTTTCGTATTTTCGGAGTGGAAGTAAATTTAATAATTTTATGTTTTCCAATTTCATTATTAAAAGAATTAACAAATTGTAGAAAAATCCATCAAAAACTCCCGATATGTAAGGCAATCCTTATTTTACAAAAAAAGGATTTTGTTGTACATATTTGAGTAAAATACAAAACAAAATCAACATAAATTTATGTAAATTTATACCAACTGTACTATGTGATTTAAATGTAAACATATAAATCGTCAGTTAGTTTGGTATCTATGTTGATTATATGATGTATAGATTTATATAACAAAGATCATGTTTAGATTGTACAGTTCATATTTATTGGATTATTCACTATACTAATTAGCTATTTCGTTTTGCAGAAATATATGCAGCCAATACTCTCATTCAAAAAAAAAAGTTACACCGTATACAGATAAGTTTGCAGTTATGAGTATTTTACTATTGCAGCCATGTCTATATGAAAAATGCATAAATATTTAAATAAAATGGGAAAGACAGGAAAAAGTACCTTTATAGACGACACCATCAATCTTACGTTTACCACCCGGCACTACAGAACCGTTAAGCTTTCTCATGTCTCTCACTTTCAACCTTTCTGTGAACAATATGTGTTGTCTGGTTCTCTGTTTAGCAAACTCCTATTAAGCCAATTTATATTGTTGCCTCGATTGTCTCTTCCTGATATCTGAATATCTTGTTATCTTGTTATGGAGTTGTGAAATATAGAATAGCTTGGTATGAAAAAAAAAAATAGGGTGCAATTATGAAGCTTTGCGTGTGGTCGAAAGTTTGAAAATGAAATTCGGCCTATTTGATTTCATAATATTTATATTGTCAACCTAAAAGGATTTTTATGAATACAGCTGTTATGGTAATACATATCTATGATATTCTCACCAAAATATCTATATGTATATGTGGAAAATTATTGAGGCTCATTATTACCAGAAACGATATGAATTTGATTGACATATATAATCCTTTTTTGTTGGAGTATATCTTGATTTAAAGAATCTATATATTGTTTGTTGTAATGCAATTCATGGTAAGTCATGTATATTGATAAAATTCATTGACCTGTCTGTGTTAAATGTGGTTTATGATTTACCTGTTACATTCCTTTCAAAAAAAATATTTTCTTTGTTCTGAAATTTCATAAATTATGTAAGCTAATAATAGAACTAAAATTAGTATGCTTATTTGGTTGACAATTTAATAACATTATAACCGAGAATTATAGTAATTTAACCAAATTTTTATAATGTACTCTGCAGATCATTATACTGTTTCCTTACATTTTTAATATCTGTATTATGTTTGAATCTACTGCTTTAATCTAATTTATATTTTACTCCGAAGATGCTAAAATTTCTGGTTACATGTTGCTAATGTACTGTTCACTTCTAGATTACATACATAGAAATTTACTATATTCGTTCATTAAGCAATATGTATTCTGCTATTGGTTTTATGTTACACCTAAAAAAGACTCTTGGCTAACAAAGCCACTTGACCCTGCACCATGAGTGTAGCGGAATCCTGTTGGTGCCGAGGGTCTTTATTGTATGATGTTTTCACTCATTCCGTAATCCCGTTTTATATATTCGGAATACATATTGCTTTGTGAGTGAATATAGTAAATCATGCAATAGGAATTTTTCGACAAATTAATCTACTTGTGTATAGATTAGAGAATGTAATTATTAGATGCTTCTCAATGTGGTTCTATCTAAAACTGATTGATTATCATAATTTGAAAGCTACCATTTCATCAAAGATGATTACCAAGAATATAATCGGGTATCTTTGAATCAAAATATATACTTAAACCTATAAAGAAACATACGCAATTTTAAACAAAAATATACGCCTTTTTATAAAATATATGTAATCTAAACATTCTGCACAATCCTCAAAACAGTTCAATATAATTTTAAAATTTAAGATTTACCAATAATTTAAGAATAATAATGCTTAATTATTAGGTGTGTTAGTTATAAGATATCTATAAATACAAAAACAAAATTTAATCTAAAATACACACCATTAAAATACAATGTTATTAATATAATCCCAACAAATTTGTATACAATCCTTTGTACTTAACGAGATACAAATTAATAGAAACAAATACAAATGCATAAGAGAAATTTGTATACAATCCTTTGTACTTATCAGATACAAATTAATAGAAACAAATACAAATGCAGAACACAAATTAATAAATCATCGCTTCAAAGTTGCACCCCATCTTTCTTCAATGACCATATTGTATGCGTGTCCTCGATTTCAATAGAGCCTTCATCTCAGGCCTCAAGTAAAGGAACACTGTTAGATTAAATAACAAATAATAGTTAAATTCATTGAATAAAATTCGTACCTTCATTAAAATAAAATCTAGAACTTATCCAAATTATGGAATACCAATCCTGCAAAAAGTTTATATTCGTCTCCAAAACAGCAGAGAATTCCCATATAATGGATAATTAACATAATAAATATCATGCCCATAAAGAAAAAAAAATCAGAAAACAATCAGCTAAACGCATGAGGATTTAGTAAATACCAAAATATAGCTAATATCTGAAATAGCATACGAAATATAAAGTATCAGAAAGGGTAAAAAATTGTCCAAAATAACATCCAACAATCCTCTAAACAGCTGAGGATTTAATATTACCAAAACAAAAATAGTCCCCACCACCAAAAATTGTTTAACCCTCAAAACAATCATTAAAAAGTATCTTATTTTTTCCCGTCATCCTCCAATTTGACCTTTTTAAACTTGTACTCCTTTGTAGTAGACTTGTCAAACAGTGGCTTTCTCACGGAAGTTCCTACTTCCACTTTGTCATTCTCCTTCAAAGGCTTATTTGGAGTCATAACTTCGTCTTCAGAAGATCCATCTTCTAAACCCACGCCATTTTCTTCTCCTTGCAATTTAGAGAGGAAGTCCGATTCCTATAATTTAAATAGATTTAGATAACTAAAAAGAAAGAATTAAGTTGATACTAATAATTTTACGAATCGATATATTCCTGGCTTTCCACAGCAAAAGGAGAGTACCGCTTTAGCAAATCAGGTTCTATTGTCAGCCTAATAACAGAGAATGCACCACTGAAAAGTCTGATTTGATCAGCTCTCACTTGAACTTTAAACAGAACTCTCTTGTCAACTAAAATTGCTAGATCGTCGGTAATCCATCCCAATATTCCCTCTGAAAGTTAGTAAAACACGTAAATAAAAATAACAAATTTTAAAAATTATATAATTATTAAAGATGGATTCAAACAAATAATATTAATGTTACCTCATTCAACTCATTTTTCAATGTTGTGCAGGTTTTCCAATCAAACCCTCACAAATCCGATCCCAAAGATAACAAAAAAAAGACGCATTTCCCTTTGTCATTTGCCTACCTCAAATCGAATTCGGTACCTACAATTATACAATTAAAATGATTAATAATGATTATATTCATCGCAACAAAATAACAATTACTATTGAATTACCTAAAATTTCCCGATTGACAGAACTTGTCACAACGTTCGCAGTAAAACTTGTCTCCAGTTTTGGTTAATTTTTTCGGACACTTCCTACAAGACAGATACCACCAATCTCCTATAATGGAGAAAATAGTGGCAGTAATCCAAAAACTACCTACCTGTATTCAAGAAAATTCTTGTTAACTGATAATATAGAAAAAGATCCAATTTTAAAGAAATAAGAATAATATCGTAAAAAAAAGAAGATTAACTACCTCCTCATTAGCAAATAATTGATCAATCAAACCTGAAAGGTGATTCACCAGACGCCAAATCCTCTTCAATAGTACGTGTCAAAGGGAAAGACACATGGCTTATCGAAGATGTAGGATTGTTTGTTGTCACAATTCTACACAAAGATTTAAAATAAACCATATAAGTCAATTTATATAATTTTTATAAAATATTCTTTAAAAAAATAAAAAATCGATTGAAATATCAAACCTCCTTTTGGAATTACTCATCTCTTCCACGTCTCCATTCAAAATGAACTTGGTAATGTGATAAGTGTTCGACACTTTCACCTCATCTAAAATTCGAAAAAAAACAGATTTAAAAAAAACTGATGTTAATATAAAAAAACTTATAACTGAAAAAATGATTTTAATATAAAAAATAAGAATAAAATAATGAACTGATGTTAATAAACAAAAATCAGAATAAAATGAAAAAATGATGTTAATAAATAAAATCAGAAAAAAATGAAAAACTGATGTTAATATAAAAAAAACCATAATAAAAAGGAAAAACTGATGTTAATATAAAAGAACTTACCCCGATACACCTTTGCACGGCACATCTGAAGAATTAAGACCAAGGGTTCCACACTATGTTCCTCGGAAACTAAGAAAATAAAGTCGACATACTCTTCCCATAAAGTGCGTAGATGCGATTGTTACTACAATAAAAATACAATTTTAGATAATTGAATAATTTTAAAACCAATATAAAATTATGTAAAATTCTTACTCCAGATCCTCTAATGTTATGTCAATATATCGCGTCACTTTGCCAGCGAGCTCCATGTTCCGCGCAGATTGCATGGCCACCATTTTCCCTATAACATTTGATAAATGCCAAATCACAATGTATTAGTTTAAATGACAGAAATTGTTGGGAAATTATTTTGTAGATTTTGATGAATGCCACGTAAAACTTAGAATATGAAGTTGGCACCCTATTTTTGTTGTAAACTGCATTGTAATAGATAGGGCTGGTCGAGCTGAGTTAAGTCAACTATGCCTAAACATGCAAGAAGACAACTGGAGACTAGAAATAAGACTCCGCTGCGAGGCAACTGAGTATGGCAAAGACGGGAACTCGACTGAAGGTGCAGCTGAGATTCAGCTGAGTGAAGTATCAGTCAAGTCAACCCAAGACAACCAAGTCTCAAGGTTGAAGTGACAGAAGAGTCATTAAATAATTGGAAGCTGACTCGAAGTCACTTGGGGAAGTTAAGAAAATGCAGTCAAGTCAAGACAACTGAAACAGATCCGTTGCACAGAAATCAAGAGAATTACATAAATAATTAATACCTCCATACTGCCTTTCTTGAAGTGCTCAGTTCCAGAAGCGTGCAAGAGGAATAAACCAATGGGAAGCACTGCACCATGTCGAACTCAAAAGTCAAGAATCATTCATACGAGGAAATGGAAATTCCAAGGATCGCAACAAGACAAGCCAACGACCACAAGTGACTTTCAAAAATAAGCATATCTCTTCAACTGACAGATTTTTGAAAGATCACTATAAAAGGCTGAGGAATATCTCTGAGAGAAGGTTACCTGAACCACGAACATTCAAGCAAACATTTGAACTATAACCAAAAATATTCTCAAATCATTCAAGATCAATCCTTAAGCCTACATTATGAAGGAAATCAATCCAACACTCACCTGTGAAGGAAAGATAACTTCAATCAGTTGAAGAGGAAATTTTTGAAGAATCAAGGGGTCTACATTCCACGGAGGATTGTAGGAAGGTTCAAGGTCGAACCAGTTTCAAGTTTTTGGAGGGCTTCGTGATCAAATCCAAGAAGCTTGAGCAAGTGGGCTGTAGTAGCAAGGCAGCTGCCCTGTGAAGAGGCTAAGTCGTATGAGAAGCCACCGCGTGACTGGCATCTCCGGACCGAGTCCCAAAGGATCAAGTCACCAGTGATCAAGACTTGTATCCGGGTTTAACCACTCGTATATTGATCAATACTTAGTGGATTCCTCCAGGAGTTGGAGAAGAATTACCCCATCTTCGAACCTCTATAAAAACTTATTGTGTCATTTACGTTTCAGCACTTTAAATTCTGCATCTTATTTTATCTGCTGATAAATTTGCTATCCAATTGATAATCAACTGAGTACTAAAACCAAGTATTAAAACAAACTTAACCAAATTCAAGGGTGTTAAGTATTCCGCTGAAAAACAAATCACAAAAAGAGAGTTAAGTCTTTGAAGTCAAAGCAAACAGAGTTACTCTTATCAACGGCTCGATCGAGTGCGTTGAGTGACTAACTCTGGCGATTAACTAACTTAGTCAGTCCACCAAGGACACAGCTGTGAAGTATTAACTCTTAATATTTAAAAGGACTAATTTGAAAAGTTGGTAAGGTTTATTCAACCCCCCCTTCTAAACCTTACACTCACACCCCTTGGGACCTACAGAAACTAAAATAAGTACCAATATATATGAGAATTCCAAATTTAATATTTACATACCGATCAACATCGTCTCACAACATTATCCACATTCGACGCCTGTCCAAAGCTCTTGAAATTGAATAAAAACCTTGGCAGTGAACTATCATCCATTTGGAAAACATTTGTTTTTCCATGGAACATGATTTTGTATTTCACATCAGTGGTTTTGTACTTATCAGTATAATACGAAACAGTAAAATCCTTTATAGCGTAGACGTGGCCCTCATTTAGCTTCTTCTTGAACTGTCCAATATGTGTCTTCTTGATTGTGCCATGAATCCTATCTCCCTGCATATGAACAAATTTTAAACAAAATATTGTTTATTATCACATCTTTATATTTTTGATCAAACAAAAGGACAAAAAAGGCAGAAAAAATAGTTTTTACCTCGGCATCGTGGAACACAAAAATTTCAAGACTAGATCTTATTTTTGTCACTGAACGCTGGTTTTTCATACAGACGGACCAATCGCAATTTCATGGCCCATTGCGATTTGCTCATATTAATATCCCCGATCAATGTTAGCATCGGCGCCATTTGTTAAATTCTGGGAGTAAATTTGGGAGTAAAAAACAAAGCACCAATGTCTATTCGATCGAGTGAGACGAATGAATGAATTGACGTCTCCTATATATAGGCAAGCTAATGTGTATATTTTTGTAATTTTTTCTTTTATAGGGTAATTTATTCGATTCTTTACGGATTTTGACATGTAAATAATAGAAAAAATCTTTCAAAATTAATTGCAAAGCAACAACTGTAGTCAAACTTTCACTTATATCATTGCATTGCAATTCTTGTACCATTTTTCAAAGATTCGGATCGTCCCAATTTGGAATGTATGTACCACGTTTTCAGTTCCATTTAAGTTAGATTCATTATTTAAATTCAATTGAAGAGTTTAAATTGATTAAAAATTAATATTTTACCTAATTTAAATAGATGTTAATATATAAGTAATTTATTATTCTCAGTCAATGTATTGGCTGATTAATATATTACCCAAACTAATGAGGTTTGTACATCCATTACGTCAAATATTCCTAATTTAACTAATAATTGATATATTCGATTTCAACAAAATCCACAGATTAAATTGATTTCAACCTATAATGAAATATTTCCTTGTTTAAATTGATTTTAATTTATAATGAAAATTTTCCTTCTTTAAATAAATTGATTTCTATGGGATTTTCCGATTCAATTAAAAACTTTAGTGTTAAATTTTGCGTTATAGAAAAAAAAAATTCACAGAATATTAAAATCGTGTACTACTATTTACGGAAGGGTGTTTTAGGCGGGAAAAACTCTAGTTACTATTTAAAGAGGACTCGCTTATTATATATATATATATAGATTAGTTAATTTACAGATTACTGGGATGTCGGTGATGCAACATACACTTGCCAATTTTGTGGTGCGTTATTTTGGTACGAAGAAAGGCTACGATCCCATGTAAAATCAAAAAATCCTCAATATTCATTGTGTTGTGTTCATGGAATCATTCAGCTTCCTTCTATCAAACAACCACCTCCGGTGCTTCATGATTTATTATTTGGAGTTAGTGATAAGAGCAGACATTTTTAAGAAAATATAAGATCATATAATAATATGTTCTGTTCCACATCAACGGGAGGCAAAATCGATACTGATATAAATAAGGGTCAAGGTCCTCCAATTTTTCGCTTGCATGGACAAAATTATCATCTTATTGGTAGTTTATTGCCCTCGGATGGTTCCACGCTAAAATTTGCACAGATGTACATATATGATACAGATAATGAAATCTCAAATAGGCCAAATTGTGTGAGGTTAGATTTATTTTTAATTTTAAATTGGATAATATTTTGTTACTTTTTACTCTATTCACTAAAAATATTTTAATATTTCTTTTGTAGACAAGGAAACGAAACTAATAATTTGCATGAAGATATTGTGGCTGATCTAAAAAAAATGCTGGATGAAAATAATATTTTGGTGAAGACTTTTCGATTGGCAAAAGACAAAATTCAACATACTTCAAATTATGATGTCCGACTGCGTCTAATAGGTGCCCGAAATACTGATGCAAGGAGGTATAATTTGCCTTCAAGTTCCGAAGTTGCTGCTTTGATCGTTGGTAATTTTGATCATGCTCTAGGTGAAAGGGATATTGTGGTTGAAACGAAATCGGGATATCTGAAACGCATAAATGAGTTGAATGCCTCATATCTGGCTTTGCAATATCCTTTGCTATTACCTTATGGTGAAGACGGGTTCAGAGAAGACATCCCGTTTTCTGAATTGAAGAAATCAAGTCTAGGGGGGAGAAAATAATAAGCGTTCATGAATTCTTTGCATATTGATTACACGACAGATTAATAGAATCTTCGTCTATTCTATCATCGCGGAGATTGTTTCAACAATTTGTAGTTGACTCTTATACAATGGTAGAATCTTCACGATTGAAATATATTCGCTTGCATCAAAAGAAGTTGTGTTGCGATATATACAAAGGCCTGTCTGATGCTGTGTTAAATGGAGACATCAATCCCGACTCGGAAAACGTATTATATTACCCTCCACTTCACGGCGGTCTGATTCATGATACAAAACTATCAGGGTGCAATGGCTATTTGTCGTTGGGCTGAATATCCTGATTTATTTATAACATTTACTTCCAACCCAAAATGGCCAGAGATTGTTCGTTTCCTTGAGAATAAGAATCTGAATCCCGAGGATCGACCCGATATTATTTGTAGAATCTTCAAAGTTAAGCTAGATGCTTTAATCAAAGATCTTCGGCAATATGGAATATTTGGAAAAGTAGTAGCAGGTTATGAATTAATATTTTTATATTCTTATTATTATATATAGATTATTATTATTATTATTATTATTATTATTATTATTATTATTAATTCTTATCTAATTTTTTGATTTCCTGATTTTATTCATTGCAGTTGTATACACGATAGAATTTCAGAAATGTGGATTTCCTCGTGCTCATATATTACTATTTCTGGCTAAAGAAGACAAGTTTCCAACCGCAGCTGAAATAGATAGAATTATATCAGCCGAAATACCAGACGAGGCATCTGATCCATGCTATTATGCGGCAGTGAGAGACTTTATGATTCATGGGCCATGTGGTGATGTAAGAAAAAACTCACCCTTCATGTCTGAAGGTCGTTGTACCAAGCATTTTCCAAAAAACATTGTTGATGCTACTACTATTGATGAAGAAGGTTATCCACGTTATAAGCGTCGAGATAATGGGAGAATAGTTGAGAAAAATGGTGTTCCTCTTGACAACAGATATGTTGTTCCCTATAATCGCTGATTGATACTCAAGTACGGTGCTCACATTAATGTGGAGTGGTGCAATCAATCAAGATCGATTAAGTATTTGTTGAAATATGTGAATAAGGGGCACGGTCGTGTGACCGCTTCATTCTATCGTAGTACAAATGGCGGCGAACTGGGAAACCTCGTTGATGAAGTCAACATGTACTACGATTGCGATATGTTTCGTCATGAGAGGTAGCGTGGAGATTGTTGGGATTTGAACTCCAGTATAAATACCCTTCCGTTGAACGCCTTAGTTTTCATATTGAAAACGAGCAGAGCATTATTTTTCATGATTTGGAATGAATAGATGACGTCCTAAATAAGAGTACTGTTAAAGAAAACATGTTCTTAGCATTGATGGAAGCCAATATCCTGAAGCAAGAGGGTTGACTTATGCCGAAGCTCCGACAAAGTTTACATGGAAACAGTAATCGAAGTGGGCACCAAGAAAAGATGGAAAATCTATAGGACGCGTCTTTTATGTGCCTCCCGGTGCTGGTGATATGTACTATTTGAGGTGCCTCATCATTGTAGTACGTGGTGCCACGTGTTATGATGATTATAAGAAGGTTAAAGGGGTTCAACACTCTTCATATCGTGAAGCTTGCTATGCTCTGGGTTTGTTAGAAGATGATAGAGAGTACGTTGATGGCATCACTGCAGCGAGTCACTGGGCGTCTGCAGAGTCTCTACGGATTATGTTTGTCTCATTATTGTCGGGTGATTCTTTGAGCATGCCACACATGGTGTGGGATAAATGCTGTGAACATCTTTCGGATGATATTCTTTATAGACGACGAGCTCTTATGCAACATCAAGGTATTACAATGATTTTCCAATATATTTAATTAAACTTTTATTTATGCGTATTTGTAAATACTTCGGTATCTAGATCCATATTTGTTTTACTAAATTTTTTTCATTTTATTCTTTTGTATAGAGCTGATATTGAGTGAGAATGAAATCAAGAATCTGGCATTGGTGGAAATTGAGAAACTAATGAGAAGTCGCGTCAGAAGCCTACGTGAATTTGATACAATGCCATTCCCAGATTTTGAAAGTTTTGAAATTAATCGTAATTTGTTGCTTGCGGAGCACCAAAGCCTTCTTTCGAAGATGACGGACGAACAACATCAAGTGTATTCCAAAATAATACATGTTGTTCAATGCAATGAAGGTCGTATGTTCTTTGTATATGGAGACAGAGGTACTGGAAAAATATTTCTGTGGAGGGCTTTATCTTCTAGTTTGAGATCTGAGGGACAAATTGTTCTAAACGTGGCATCGAACAGCATAGCAGCCCTTCTCTTACCCGGTGGAAGGACCGCACATTCTCGATTTGTTATTCCGTTAAATCCAAATGAACAATCAACGTGCAATATCAAACAAGGAACCCCGCTCGCGGAATTGATTGTTCGTTGTAAACTTATAATTTGGGACGAAGCACCAATGATGAATAAGTATTGTTTTGAGTCGGTGGACCAATCTATACGAGATATTATGCAGCTCGAGAACCCACAAAATGTCCATATCCCTTTTGGAGGTAAAACTGTCATTTTCGGTGGTGATTTCAGACAAATCTTACCTGTTGTACCCAAGGGAACACGACATGACATTGTTAATGCCACAATAAATCCGTCCTACTTGTGGGATTGTATTACAGTCCTCAGACTGACCAAGAATATGCGTCTTCAAAGTCTTGGTCAAACGGATGATTATTCTGAGTTGGTTAAGTTTTCTGAATGGATAGCAAGCATTGGAGACGGAACAATCGGACAAGAAAGTGATGGTTACTCTACTATTGATATTCCTGAAGATATTTTGCTCGAGGCAACTGATGATCCGATTGCAACTATTGTTGAAGATACCCAATGTTTAGAGATGCCATTGATGATCCGACCTATTTGAAGGAAAGAGCTATTTTGGCACCTATACTTGATGTTGTCGAGTCAATTAATCAATATATGACGTCTTTGAACTCCTCAGAAGGTCAGACATTTTTGAGTTCTGATAGCACGTGTAAGTCAGATTCTAATGTTGATTTCTTGCATGATTTGCACACGCCAGAATTCCTAAATGGTATAAAATGCTCCGGTGTTCAATCATGAATTGCATCTGAAGGTTGGGACTCCTGTTATGCTATTGAGGAACATCGACTATTCGATTGGATTGTGCAACGGTACAAGATTAGTGATTACGAGACTTGGCAAGCATGTACTTGAGTCTAAAATCTTAACTGGTGCCAATGCTGGTCATAAGGTGTTGATTCCCCGAATGACACTAACTCCTTCGGACCTTAGGATACCATTCAAGTTTCAGCGTAGACAATTTCCTCTAATTGTTTCGTATGCAATGACCATTAACAAGAGCCAAGGACAATCTCTCTCCAATATGGGTCTATATTTGAGAAATCCCGTTTTCAGTCATGGTCAATTATACGTTGCTGTTTCTCGAGTTACGAATCCTAAGGGCCTGAAAATATTAGTTTATGGAGAAGATAAATCGAAAAACAAACAGACGAATAATGTTGTATACAAGTATTCCAAAATGTGTAATTATTGAATGTAGTTATTCACTTAATTTATTTTTCTCGAGTTTGTATTTTTCAATTATACATTTTTATTTATTTTTATCTTTATATATACGAGTAGTTTACATTCAATAACACATTTCGTCACATCCCGTGCGTCGCACGGGTCGCGTACTAGTTAAGCTAATCAAAGCAACATGTTGCCTTCGTGACCTCTGTTGTGTAGAGCAACTTTATTGAAATTACATAGATGATGGAGTGGAGTTAATTATGCAGACTGTGATTGGCCCTTCGGTTTGGCACAGTTTCGCTGAATAGTAATGCACATGTGATGATAAGTACGTGACGATTCTACAAACTTTTCATGTGGGCATAAGTCCGTCCTTCAATAGACTTTTGTTTGACAAAACTTATTGTCAACGCTCGATCATTACAACAAAGTTACCACTTACAATTAATTTTATATCCTTCGACGGAGATTAATGTTGTACTAGGTGCCTTGTCATCGGTCTCCATTTTGTTAACTTACCCATAACTTATTTATGTTATGACATAAATATTAATTGTGAGTAATATTATTTTGTTCTTTTTATTAATTGTCTGTTTAAAGTTTAAATATATGTCAATATTAAATTCATTTAAGTGCTTGTGTCACTATTTCGGAAATACAGTTGGGTCATTATAACTGAAGTGGATAGTATAAAAGGTTCCCTATAGATATTATTGAAGCGTATTAATTTCTCGATTAGTCTTGTTTCACTAAGGAAAAGTGGAACATAAGGGAGTGCATTAGGAACATTCAATCCCACTTTCAAACTTAAGGCACTAAAGATAGAGTTGTCTAGTACTTGCTCGTGCATGTGGTATCATTTCTTTTCCTGCACAATAAGACATTTTCAAAGTTAGTTAGTTATAACATTCTAGAGAACAGTAAACTTTCCACGAGTTTATGACTTATTGAGCGAGAAAAGAAAGTTTGAGTGAGAAAAGACTTTAAGTACTCATTTAGCAACTATCCCTCAGAATAATGAAATGTAGTTTCAGTTGGGACACCACAATTAGAATGCAAAAGAAATATGATAAGGATTCAACATGTTACTTTTGCAATAAGGGTGGATACCTGAAAAGGAATGTCACAAGTATGCATAATCAGAATGTCAAAGGTTGTTTCTCACTTTAGTTTATGTTTCAATTAGTCTAGTTTTGTACCTTTACGTGCGTGGGTAGATCCTAGTTCTACTACTCACATGAAGTATATATCGATGCAAGGTTGTTTGTGGAGCCAAAGCTAAGTGATGCTGAAAGACACATCTATGTAGGGGTACGACAAAACAATTACAATTGAGGCTATACGGACTTCATGTTTATCATTAATGGCTAGTTATTTTGAATTTAGAAGAGACATACGGTATCATTGTAGTCCAATTTAATTTCTATATCCATTTTGAGCAAATTCAGTATTCTTTTTTTTTTTTTGAGGAAAAAATTCAGTATTCTTGTTCATTTGGAAATATAAATTTTTGTTTCTTTCTATATTCAAATATATTGGTTCATAGTCATTGATGATAACCTTTGTTTCTTTTAATGCAATTGTCTCATATGCGAAACTTTACATGTCAGTTTAAATGGTACAAGCCACATGAAACAAACTTTAGACATGGTAAGAAATATGATTAGTCATTTTTTTCTTTACCAGGAATATTTAGATGAACATCTAAGGCTGCAACACTCAATACTGATAGAGTTCTAAACTAAGCAGTAGCAAACTAAAATCCCTTATATACTTTGAATTTGTAATAGTCTAACATTAGACAATTGCATACTTGGGGTTGTCCAATAAGGTAAGGTCTTTAGGCATACAAAAGGAATCTGGACTCGTGAGCTGTAAGTTGCTGCTTCGTTAGATAATCTATAAGGTCTTTGAATGGAATGTAAAGTTTTTTTTTTTGAGGAAGTTGAGTTTGAGTGGGAGATAAAGTTACAGACATTATCTTTGACGAGGGAATTTCATTTCCTCATATAGTTGCACTTGGTAATAATTAGGTTTCTATTCTTAGCATTGACAAGGTACAAATTTGGATCATCAAAATAATGTTGAAAGACTCCATGTCCAGTATATAGAAGTTACTTCTAAAAGGCAAACTCAACAACCTCAAAACTAGATGAAATTCATGGATGAATTTGATAATTACGAATCTCATCAAATTGCATAAAGAAGTGAAACTCATTAGTCATAAATGAATATTTAAGACCCAAGAGATTCAAAAAGGCAATATTGAGAGATATTAGGTATGTCTAGTCGTCAAATAGTTTATCAGAAGGAAGATGTTTATAAAGAGACTTTTCTTCCGGTTTATTGAAAGATCTTTAGAATCATTATGATATTTTGGTTCATTTAGTTTTGAGCTAGCTCTCCATTTGTAGTGTTACAATTATCATTAAGTTATTTCTTCGTTTGGCGATGAGATAAATAATGTTCATAGTTGTACGTACCGTAGGTTCAGCGGAAGTGAATTCCATTACTAAATAAATTAAGTTTCACTCATTCAGTGCCCTAAGAAAGAGTATAACGTTAAGGATATGCAAAAGACTACTTATGTTAGGAAGTCTTTTGTATGCTTAAGTATGTACGTATCCAGATACAATGTACATAGCCTAACTACTTGACAGATAGTTAACACTTATAATGGATCATCTGGAAAGCAGTCATAAAGGCTTTACAGTGTTCTAAGAGAACAAAAGAATTTTTTTCACTTATCGAAAATCGGATCTATATAGAGATCATTCGATAATCTGATTCCAATTTTACAGGATGCCCATACAGTTATGATTCAGTCTTGGCTATACTTAACTGCTAATTGGAAGAACTATATTAGAAAGAGTGCCAAGCAGACAATCATAGTTCTTCTTAATATAGTAGTTACGTTCTAGCTTATTTTGGAGCATCTTATCAAATATGGTTGCGAATTATTTCACCAGACTGCATCTTAAGAATGGTATTGAATTACCAGTAAAGATAAATGTGACAATTAATCCATCATACCATATTCAATCAACAGAAGCTCTTCGATGTTGATACATCAAGTTTCTTGTTGTTAAGGAAAGAGCTCAGAATAGACAGTTTTTTCATAGAACATATAAAGATGAATTTTATTCTAGCAAAACTCATTAACTAAGGTATTAACACTTAAGTACTTTCACTAGCATACTGCTCATATGGGTGTTATTATGGATCAAACCTTAGTTCAGTGGGAGTTGATGTTCTATGGATTTAGTTTCAGCTTTTGGACTATTTAATTTTCTGCAGAATATTCGATGGTTATTCTATTTTCTAAACTTAATTTCGTGTTTATTAATGTTGTTTTACATTGCATATGGATTGGTCTCATTGAAGTCTAAAGTTAGACAGTTGAAAATATACATGATTAAGATCACATTGCATGATATTTCCATGTTGCTCTTCATATTTGAGCTATGTCATTGAGCGTACTAGTATGGTGATCATCTTGGTTGAGTCACGATATTGAATGTAATGAAAATTGGGATAGGTGCTAGTGTATGAGAGATCAGATTATCAGGCAGTAGTCAAAGAATAAATGACATAATGTTGTGTACATAAGGAAATATAATTGTTTATGAAACAATATGTAGCCGAAGTGGGAGATTGTTAAGATTTATTTAATTCCTAATATGTGGGCACATATTTAATTACAATTATATTTATTATTTAATTATGAGTGGATTAATTAAGTGATCTAAATCTGGAGGAGTCCTAAGGCTACTGAATTTAATATGGAAACAAAGAGTAGATACCTAATATGAATCAACTCAGGGGGTTATGGGAACCCTAATTTGATATCTATATAAAGAACTTTATGGTTGTGGTCCCTAATATACTAAATCACACATAGTTTCTTTTTTTCCCCCTCATCAAGATGGTAAACGAAGGTCCCAGACCATAAGGAATCCAGAGATTTAATTGAGGAAGATCATGAAACCAAATCCGTTCATGGCCATGCTTGTGTTCGTGCTCGTAAGAGATCCACAATTGAGGTATTTCGCATAAAAATCTTACAATGTATCTAGGTATTTCGACTAATCCATTAATATGTGATGATTATAGCATGGTGTTTTATCCTAGAATTATTCCACATGTTCTAGGATAATTATATGAATTTTATAATTATTACTGTAAAATTCCAACAATTCCAGCATATCCCCCCATTTGCAACCCACGTAGGTTTTATGTGACAATTAATACCTCACCAATTTGAGAAATCTGGCCAAATTCAAACTTGATTCCCGGATGAGATCTTCTATTCCAAGATGGTGTTTCATCTTATATTTCACCGCACGGATGATTGACATGTGTATAGAAGTTATCATATTAATTTTGGAGCATAAATCAAGGCTAAATTGTCGGGTTTTAATATAGTAACTTCTGAACACGTGTCAATCATCCGTGTGGTGGAATAGGAAATGAAACATTAATTCCAATAATGTTACTATTGGATTTTTAAATTTGAATAAAAACTATTTTTGGCATCCCCAGCAATTGTAGGATTAATTAATTTTGCATTTTAGCCTTACTTAAATATTTACAAATTGAGAATCAGATAATAGTCGAATGATTAATTAAGATCTTTCCTTAAATCCAGACCAGAGGTCTACAGTTTGATTCTCGTCACTCTATAATAAAAAAAAGTATTAATGAGTTTTAAGACATTGTATTTCTCCTCGAACTTCGAGTCAACCCTCCTCACAACCTCAGGGGGTGTAAATTTCATTTAACTCTTCAAAATGATATACAAAAGTTATAAGGCTATCTAGTTAGCAATGTGCTGCACACAAATAATTGGACTACGTGTAAGACAAGGTCATAATCATTAATTGCTTCGGAAAATTGTTAATTTGTAAGTTAATTTTTGTTGAAGCGTTGGAAATTATTTACAAAGTTCCAAAAATTATATTTAACAGTTGCACTCATTACCAAAAAAATATTTTTATATTCGGAGGAATCAAACATTGATTCAAAACTTGCACAAAAGTTTATTTGCAGATTATTAACAAGGCTGATGCTCAAGCATCACATTTGAAATTCTAAACGTTTACAATTAAGAGGTCTCGCATTAATATCTAAAAGATGTCAGGATTAATTTATTTTGATTACAATTAATTTCTCTCATTATGCTTTTATTGATTGAGAATGATCTATTTATTTCATTTTGATATAGTAATATTACTGGGTGATGAACTTAATATTTTCTTTTTAAAAATAAAATAAGACGTTTTGAAGATACAACATTTTGGAAAGCTGACAATAATTTATGTTGCAAACTTTATTGCCTTTTTTTTTTAATAACTCAGCTTTCAGGCTTACGCCTAACTATACCTGAGGACAACAGCTCCGGCTCCTCATTGCTGCCGCCAAGGTAAACCGCGGGATGTGCACGCATCGCCGGTTCGTTGTTCGACGAGGTCCGGCGACGTACAACCGATCCTCCCGGGTAAAGAGAACAATTATGTTCGACCCCCAATCTACTAATAACGATCTCTCCCCGAATCGAACCCACACGGATGCTATTCAGTATGAGATCCCACCAAATCTTCACCGGCTCGCATATGCCCCGGGGAGCAATTTGATGGAGCAGGGATTTGAACCCGACCTCCACCCCACAATTGCTTGGTGGCCAGGTGGGCTAAGCCACCTGGTTACTTTATTGCCTTCTCTATTGTATAATATGTCGGAAATTTGATTTTAATGATAAGAGTTTGATCCATATTTGACCAAATATTTAAGTGAATTTCATCAATAGATAATCGTAATCTGCGTTGTGAGCAGATGCTTGGCATTTGAAATTTTTCAAAACTATTTTCGAGTGAATGAGAAATTAATGCATAAAGTGAATCACTTAAAACACAAAATGAGTATGGAAATTGGAAATTTGGTATATGAAATAGACACCATCTCACATGAGTTTGTAAGCTAAAAGTAGCTTTATTATTTAGCTCAAGCGGTAATATTGAATTTAGGCCCTAGGGCACCATAAGTTTTCAGTAGGCGGAGAACCAACATGCTAGTGGGTTCAATCCAAAAGCACGCATGCAT
The DNA here is from genome assembly GCA_016081115.2 of Rehmannia glutinosa. Classification (NCBI taxonomy): domain Eukaryota; kingdom Viridiplantae; phylum Streptophyta; class Magnoliopsida; order Lamiales; family Orobanchaceae; genus Rehmannia; species Rehmannia glutinosa. The sequence goes on along the minus strand of JABTTQ020001812.1, from coordinate 69,110 downwards.
GCTGCCACCAGGGCTCGCACTCGGGTCGTGAGCTTGGGTCTGGACTTCCTAAAAACCTTAGCTATTGTATGGTTATGTTTAACAATATGGTTCACCTCCAGTTTCTAGGGTTGAAAAATGAATTTTTAGTGATTTTCGTGAGAAAAAATACACTACAACATAAATAACATTAGGTAACACTCAAAAAATGTTACCTAATGGCCATAAAATGATATTATAGACAATAGGTAGCACTTTTATGACACTGCACTTGCTCGTGCTACCTATAGTCTAAGGTATCACTTTTATCAGCTTTTAGTAACACTTTTTCTAAGTGTTACATTAAGTTTTCTATTGGTAACACTTTGAAGCAATATTTCTAATGTGTTACATATGAATCTTATGTAACACTTTTTATATTTGTAACACTTAAAAAAAAAATACTTCTAAAGTGTTACATATGAATCTTATGTAACACTTTTTTTGTAGCACTTCGTAGAAATACTATTTTTTTGCCTCCAAGTAGATTCGAAACCACGACCTGTTATGTATGAAAGTGGCAATTTGCCACTAAACTAAATTGATTCTTATTACAACTTTTGCTTTGTTTTATATATACACATACACACACACACTCATATATATATATATATATATATAAATTATATGTATATATAACATATTTTATATAATAAAGATTATATTTTATAATATATGTATTAAATTATATTATACACTGTATATATTAAATTTTATATTGTATAGTATATAGTTTGAAAATCATATTATATTATATATTAAAGGACACAATAAATTAAAAATATCAAAAATATATAAAATAAATTTACCGACTGATAAATATTCTATCGGTAAAAAAAATATATATAAAAATATAAAATTAATTTCCCGACAGATAAAAAAGTTCTAACAGTAAAAAAATTAAATAATAAAGAAAATAGCAAAAAAATAATTTACCGATGGAAAAATTTCCTAAGTAATTACAGACAACATCAATTTTCATTGGTAATTTATTTAAAAAAAGTAAAAAAAAATAAAAAAAAAGGTTTAACGATGAAATTGGTCTCCGTTAGTAAAAATTAAAAAATAAATAAATAATAATAATAAAATATATACATGCGCATTTTCCGTCAGTGTTAAAACGGAATTAATTGCCTTCGTAAAAAATAAAAGCAAAACTAAAATACTTTGTAAAAAGAAAACAAACATTCAGTTAAAAAAACAGTGTACACGATGTCTACAATTTTTAGGTTTGGTGACATCAATTAATTAAATAAATCTTTGACATGATTTAAGGATAGTTATATAATTTTGTGATACTAAAATATAGCTTAAAAAGTGTTACAATTAATAAAATATAGAGTTGCCAAGAGTGATTTTTAAATAAAGTGATACCAATTTGCGTTACAAAAGAAATAACAAAAACAAAGTGATACTTATATAAAAGTGTTACTTATATAAAAGTGTTACATATAAGCGTTACATATTGATAAAAGTGTTACCTATTTGCGTTATAAAAGAAATAACAAAAAAAGTGATACTTAAAAAGTATTACTTATATAAAAGTGTTACATATAAGTGTTACATATTGATAAAGTGCTACAAAAGTGTTACATAAATATTGTAATGTAAAAAGTGTTACAAACATGTGTTACATATGTACCTTATGTAAAAAGTGTTACAAAATTTGTGTTATCTAATGTCATATATGTTGTAGTGATAGAATTATATTTGGATTGAATGAAATCATGAATGAGAATGAATTTTTGTAGGTTTAGAAATGAAAATATGTTTTGTTGAACAGTGTTACAATAGTATTTTATGCATATAATAATTTAAAAAGTTGATAATAGTGGGATCCACTTTAAAAAATTTAATTTGAATATATACTATTATATGTGTATTCTAGATGTCGGATCTCATTAGATAGATATAATTTAAAAATATTAATATTTTAAGTAGACAGAATTGGTAGTGGTAGGTCCCACATGTATAATTGGAAAAAAGATGAGAATAGTGATTGATAAGTGTGGGGGTAGTTAAAGGTGGCAATCAGACCGGGCTAGAGGGCAAACCTGGGCCAGGCTGGAGGTCTTGATGCCCGAGGATAGTGGCTCGGCCAGGATGGCAGGGGCCAATGGGCTTCTCCTCGCCAGGGCAGTGACCTATGAGTTGGCTTGGTTGGCCTGTATCGCTTGGGACTCTTCAGTTAAGGGCGGCTCTTCATGATTCTCGCCACATCCTTCATCTCTTCCTCCCTAACCTCCCAAGTCTGGGTCTTCAGCGGCGGGCGGAGCTCAGGGTGGTCTCCCAGCAGCCCCTGTTAGAACAATGTTTTTATTTTGATTTTGATGTATAAATGAGTTTTATACCAAAATATTAATTTCTAAATGTTGTCCAAATACTTCAAAATATTTTATTTGATTTTTACTAAGTTTTTGAAGTACTTCTTGAACTTTATTTTTGATAAAAATCGGACAATTTCTCTGTAAAGAGGTCGTACGGTCGCCCTAGTAGAGAAACCCGTACCTGAATATTTTTAAAGATCAAACAAAACAGAGGAAGTTTTTTTAAGTAGGCGGACCGGTGCATGAAGATTGCGAAGTTTGACAAAATTCTCTCTGTCTATATGGCGAACGGTCTCTATGTACAGTGACCGATCGCTATGGATAGCGACTGGTCGTTATAAGCAGAGACCGATCGCCTTCGATGCCTTACTATGTCAAATCTTGATCCAACGGTTTAAACTTTCAAATTTTTAACATAGCAACCTGTCGCTGTAAGATTTCTGACAGGAAATTCTATCCATTGCTTGAGCACTTATCAACAAGATTTACTTTATCAAATTTTAACCATTTTGTTGATCTTTTGATCCTTCTTTTGCAGACAAATTTCAAATTGGAGGAGCCTATGTTGGAAATCAAATCTTGAAGAGTCTCTATAAATAGTTGAAAATTTTGAAGGATCAAATACAACACACATTTCTACAATACAACAAGAAATCTCAGCAAATCTATTGTTCTTCATTTTCAACATTCTTGTTGTAATAGCCTAAGCACTACACTTTCACATCTTGCTTATACGGCTTTCCTTCTTGATTACACTTGCACTTTTGAGTTGTAATATTTCTTTCAAATTGTAATCTTGAATGTATTTGTAACATCATCCAAAACAAGAAGTCATTGTTAGTGTTCTTTTGGCAAGAACACGTTTGGTTGATTAGAGGTAGTTGATTGAAAAGCTTGGTGCTTTTCGTGTAGAAGAGTTTGGTTCTCTTCGAGGTGTTGAAGAGTTTGGTGCTCTTCGAGGTGTAGAAGTGTTTGGTGCTCTTCGATTTGGAAAAGTTGTTGTAAGAAGAGTTTGGTGCTCTTCAAAGTGAATTTATAATCGTTTGGTATCGATTAATAGAATTCTCTTTTCAAAATCCACTCGGACATACCAGGTGGTAGTGGATGTAGGCCCTAGGTGGGTTGAATCACTATAAATCCTTGAGTGTTGATTTATTTTTGTGCACATTTCTATTTGTTATCATTTTGTTCGAAAAAAGGGCATAAATTGGAAAATCGGAAAAATATATTCACCCCCCTCTAGATTTTCGTAGCCACTTAGACTAACAAGTGGTATCAGATCTAAACTCTTTTGAAAGCTCATTTACTAGTAAAGGGTAAATATCTATGGCTACCAATGAAAGCTATCTTCCAACTTGTGCTCGACTCCAATAATTACGTTTTTTGGAAAGATAAAATAGAGTGCTTTTTACAAGGTTGCAGCTTCGATATTTGGAACGCGGTCATAAATGGAGTATCCATCCCAATGGAGAGAAAGAAGGACAGAACTCAAACTTCTAAAGTTTTTAAGGATTTCGATGATGAAGACAAGAAAATATTCTCCTTAAACGGTAAAGCTCTTAACATTCTTCATTGTTCTCTTACCGCTACGGGATATAATCGTATTTGAGGAATTTGATCCATTCATGATGTGTGGAAAAATTTAAAAGTTATCTATGAAGGCACTAAGAAACCATATTGGTCAAAGAATTCAAAATTTTCACTATGAATGATGAAAATATCTCCAAAATGGTTGAAAGGCTTGACATTATTGTAAATCCTCTAGTTGCACTTGGGAAAATTATTTCCGAGGATAAAGTCACAAAAGTTCTAAATACTTTTCTCGCCTCTTAGTCCGAAAAAGTTACTGCTATCACGGAAGGTCAAAATTTGGAAACTCTAAATTTTGATGAGCTAATTGGAAATTTTCTCATCTATGAAGTCTATATCGACGAAAGAAGAAATTCAAGAGCATCTACTTCTCAATTGGATATGAAATCAACTCCAAAAGGTCTTGTCTGAAAATCAAAAAATTATTATTCAAGTGATGAGAAGGATGTAAATGAAGATGATGAACTTGTTAGAAAATTTACAAAATTTATAAATAAAAACAAGGAAAGTAAAACAAGAAGCAAGTCTTGCTTCAAGTGCGGAAAACCCGGACACTATGTTGCCGATTATCCCAAAGAGAAGTAAGAACAAAGAAAGAAGAAACAATTTCACAGAATATTAAAAGCATTGAATGCCAAAACCAAAACAAAAACATGGGATGAGCTTAACAGAATATCTAATGAAGATGAAACTGAGCAAATGTCTAATGGGCATCGATGAAGACAATGAGGTACACTCTAATTCTTCTCTCTCTTTCATTAATGAATTGCAAGATGATTATGATGAACTTCAAAATGAATTTCAAAGCATGTTAGTTAAATACAAAATCTGAAAAAGAAATTCAACACTATGAAAAATTAAAAGGATAGTTTATTTGAATCACGTTCTTATGCTCACACTATCACACTAGAGAAGGTTAGAACTCTTGAAAAATAAAATGAATCTCTAGTCAAGAATATTGATTGTCTTAGAAATGACATGAATAAATTCAACTTGAGTACGGACAAAATCACCAAGATTCTTGATGTACAACATAGTGATCACTTGAAATTAGGACTTGGTTATAAGCTAAATGTTACCAACCAAATACCTACTTTTACTTATGTCAATCATCATGCTTCTAAAACTATTACATGTTTTTATTGTGGTAAATATGGACACTCGACCAATACTTGTCGGGCTAGAAATAGCTCAAGTTATTATTGACGGCCTAAAAGTCCTAATGCTGATCCAACTGGACTCAAATACTTGAGGGTACCACAAAATAATTTTATGTTAGGTACTCGACGCAATAATAGTCAAAGAAAATTTAAATTGACAAATAGGCAACAAATGATCGAGCCATTTTGTTAAAGGAGAGGATATTATCGACATAATTACTCCTCAAGAAGAAGGTATAATTGTGATCAAAAATGGGAAAGACAGAACCCTGGCAATGGCGATATTGGTAACTCTTATCCTCTCCTTGAATTTTGCATTTTTTTAGTCATTAATAATTATTACACATATTCTTGTTTTTATTCATGTATTAATTGTCAAATTCACATTTCTAAATGTTTTTCAAGAAATGAGGTTTCAATTATATATTTTCGACTTTCTAATTTCAAAGGAAACCTTATATAGCTTATTAAATAAGCACCTTAGAACTTACATGTTTTATCCATTTTTTTTTGCTCTTGCAAAAGCATAGTATGTGCTACGTGTCTTTTCTTTCAAAAGAAAATTGATTTCAATCAACATACTCAATTTTATCCGATTCTAGTAAAGTCTATATTTATATTTTGAGCACTTTAATTTCATTAGAAAAGTTTTGGGGTGATAAATATATTTTTCAAAACTTCAAAAAACAGACAAAGGATAGCACTGAAATAGGAACATGTCGCCATAGGGAGTAACCGGTTGCTCTGTACAGGCACCAGTCGGCATATTATAGCGACCGGTCGCCTTGTTGATAGATTTCTTAAAAATGCATTTGTTCTTTTCTTCTATCACTAGGAGACATAGGAGCAATGTGGGCAGGCATATGACCAACATATTTATTGGTCATGAACTGAGCCCACAGGGAGGTGTTCTCTCTAAATTGCCACCAAAGTTTGAGAGAGAAAGCAGATACTAGGTCAGAAATACTTCTAATCCCTAGCCCTCCCTCAGAGATGGGGTGACAGATTCTATGCCAAGCAATCCAGTGGATTCTTTTCATACTATCATTAGAACCCCAAGAAAACCTGGCCATGATTTGTTCAAGTTGATGAACAACATATTTAGGGGTTTAATGACTTGGATGAGATGAAGAAATATGGAACTCAAGGTACTTTTGATCGGATGAGCCTACCTCCAAAGGAAAGGAATTTCCATTCCCACCTTTGATTTTTTGTCGCATTTTGTTGATGATAGAATCAAAAGCGACCTTTTTATGACCCTTATACAGGGGTGCACCCAGGTAGGTAATAGGCAACTCTTGATGGCAAAACTGAGTAAGAGAGGCAACTCTGTGAACTTGAGCAGGAGATGTGTTAGTGCCCATAATGAAAGCACTTTTGGATTTATTAATAGCCTTGACCGGATATAGAGCAAGAAAAGATCCAAAAATTGTTGAGTAACGGCGGGGGATTGAGCATTATCATTAGTGAAGATGATAATGTCATCGGCAAGATATAGGCAGTGGAGAGGGGATGCCACCATTAGAATTGTAATACATGAAATGATTTTTCCAAAAGATCATTAAGACCTCTAGACAAATACTCAGCAGCCAAGATAAACAAGGTCTCATTATATAAATTTGATGACGAGCAATGCATGATGTTTGCAGCAAGAAGGAGAAAAGATAATGATCCAAATTCATACCCAAATTTAAGTATGACGTTAAGGACCTCTATAAATTAATACTGGGCAGGCTTTTTGTTAGACCATCTCACGGATTTAGATCCATGAGACATAACCTCACGTGGTCCCCCTTTCTCTCTTTCCTCACTCATGTCCTCCTCCTCTCTCTCTTCACTCACAAGGTTAAGGATGACAATGAGCAGGGACGTGGCAGGTATTGGATATACAATCCTCATCCCAAATATCATCCCTGTACCATTCCACGCTTTGTGAATCTGGGACCCGGATGGAGAATTCTCGTTCGGGGAATTGGGTCCCCACGGGGTCGGGCTCCCCATTATAAAAAATCTTTAAAATAAATTATTTAAAATAACTAATAATTAAATAAAAATATAACATAATTTTCTAATTTCTAAAATAAAGAATGAGAACAAATAAAATTATAAAGAATTAAGAGTTTCGTTTTAATAATTAATAAAATAAAATATTATAAATAGAATCAATATTAATAATATATAAATATGATATATATTCGGGGAATGGGGATAGGGACGGAGATCCCCATTTTATCTAAATGTGGTTAGGAATGTGGACGGGGAGGGATATAAATATCATCCCAACTTCTAGAGAATTGGAAAATCCACATCCCATCTCATCCTCGAATTATTTGGGTACATGAAGATGGTTCCCCGTGGGGACTCACTCACGTTCTCATCTCTATCTCTCTCTCTCTCTCTCTCTCTCTCTCTCTCTCTCTCTCTCTCTCTCTCTTCCCGCATGATTTTACATAAAAACAATTCTCATAAAAATGTAATACTTTTTATTTATAATTGTAATACTTTCCAGGTAAATAATATCAATTTTGTTATTTTAAAAATGTATACTTTTCATAATTGATACTTTTTTAATAAAAAAGTTATATTTTTTTTTAATAAGAAGTGATATTTGCTTTAATACGAAATTATATTTTTTTAATAAAAAATGATACTTGTTTAATAAAAGTAATACTTTATTAATAAGACGTAATACATTTTCCATAATAAGTGATATTTTGTTTAAATAAAAGTGATATTCTTTAATAAAAAAATAATTTTTTCATAAGAAGTGATACTTTTTAAATAAGAAATAATATTTTTTAACAAAAAGTGATTTATTTTAAAATAAAAGTAATATTTGTTTTAATAAGAAGTGATACTTTTACCATAAGAAGTAATACTTTGTTTTAACTAAAAAGCGATATTTATTTAATAAAAATGATACTTTTGTTTTTAAAATTAGAAGTGACGATGCTTTTTCCATAAAAGTTGATTTTTTTAATAAATATTTTTATTTTTCGTAAGAAGTGAGAGTTTTTTTTCCTAAGAAGTAATATTTTATTTTAATAAAAGTGATATTTTTTCATAAGTAGTGATACTTTAGTTTTTTCATCTTTTTCTTTTGTTTCATGCGTGTAGAGAGAGTGAGGGACGTGGAGAGAGAGAGAGAGAGAGGGAGAGAGAGAGAGAGAGAGAGAGAGAGTGAGATGTGAGGACCAATGGGGGACCATAAGTGAATTGGGCAAGAGCAGGTGATGAGAGAGAGCCGGGAGACCGATGAGAGGAGAGAGAGCATGGGAACAAGGAGAGAGAAAGGAAAGGAACCACATGAGGCTCCGTCTCACGGATTTAGCTTTGTGAGACAATCGCATACAATTTTTCGTCATTGATATGTGACATTTAGTGTGATCTCGGTCTTTATATGCCAAGAATATTTTAATATTTTATTAGAGGGTAAACCATGAATATCTAATTATGAAACGCAAAAACTTCAATAGGTGTAATGTAATGTGAAAAATCTTAGGTAGGTTCTCAAATTAAATCTGGACAACATTGAAGGTGGTTTGTGTAATTTTTAATAAGAAGGTGCAATATTTAGGCCGCGATTGGATAAAAAACAAAATTCATTTTCGTTCCGCTAGAGAAATTTTTTACTTATGAAAATTTTCAGAAAATATACTATTCTCTCACTTTCACTTTTTCTTATTTTTTCTATCACCAATCACATCTACACATTTTTTCACAAAAAAACTAATCATTATTACACATTCTCCCACATATTTCACTATTCATTCACTCACACATTTCTAACTACCAATCATTATTTTACTATTCTTAAATCAAATCAACTTTCATCATTACTTTTCCATCTCACATCCAATCACAATCTCAAAATTCATCTTTTTTCTTCTAAAATATTTTTTTACCACTATTCTCTAGCAAAATGAAAATTTTCAAAATAAAAGTATATCCAATCGCGCCCTTAAGTCCTTGAAATTTTTGAAGTTTGATCTTTCTTTATGAAAGGTTCCTCGGTAGTCTCCCATTGCTCATTCGTAAGGAACTTCACAAGGAGACGGAAAGAAGTCACAAGCTAAAAATTGTTGCTCGTTTTTGTCTCCAAGTTAAAGATAAATGACTACTTTAGCCTGAAATCATTGCTTCCAAGACTTTATAGAATTTTTTTTTTTAAGCAAAAGACTTTATAGAATTAAATTAGAGCAAATTGTGGAAAATACCCACTTGGAATAAGACAAAAACTTTTCTGACATGTGAGATAAAAAACTAAGGGCGCGATTGGATGTGAGTAAAATTCTATTTTCGTTTCGCTGAAGAATTTTTTTTGACCAAACATGTGATTGTTTATGAAAATTTTCAGAAAATATACGATTCTCTCATTTTCACTTTTTCTCATTTTTTTTCTTATCAATCACATCTACACATTTTTTCACAAAAAACTAATCATTATTACACATTCTCCCACAAATTTCACTATTCACCCACTCACACAATTCTAACTACCAATCATATTCAAACACTATTTTACTATTTTTAAATCAAATCAACTTTCATCATTACTTTTTCATTTCACATCCAATCACACTATCAAAATTTATCTTTTTTCTTCCAAAATTTTTTTCACCGCCATTGATACTTGAATACAAAAGCAAAAAGTAGGTGGGGTCATATTTCTCTCTCACATAAATATACTTTCTTTATTTTCAGATCTTTTACCCAATTATCGTGTTTTTTTATATTTTAATATTTAGAATTTAAAATAATTTTGTGGATTTTTTAACGTTTTTTAATAAATTGCAAATACTTTTAAATTTTATTGAAATAATTTTTAAAATTAATAGATAATTTTTCAGATTTTTCAAATAATTGTTTTATGTTGTTTTTTAATTAGTTTTTGGATAAATGCATTTTGGAACCAAAAATGCAATTTCTTATGTGTATATGTATTCTTGTATTCTTCTTTGTATATGTATATGTACATAGGGTTTGCATGATATGACACGATATGGGCACAATTGGGGCACAATATGTATATGTATATGTACATAGGGGGATATGCACGATATGCATGATATGACATGATATGACACGATATGGACACGATATGGGTACACGATTTTGTACATAGGGGTGTGTGTATTTGAGGGGGAGTGTACACGATTTTCAAGGAAAACATTAATTACATCAGTTTCAAAATTCAAAATCCTCAAATTAAAGGAGGAACATTTTTGTTAAATTGGGTAGAAAAGAGTTTTCTTATGTTGATGGGTAGAAAAGAGTACCCACTATCCATAGTGGGTACTTAAAAAGTTTTCCCATTAAATTACTCCAAGTGACTAAATAATATCTACATACCTCAATAAGAAAGGGTTCACTGTTCATATCTGTTATTCCAGTTTCTTATTTTACTGTATTGAATGAATGACACGTATAAAAGATGATAAATTAAAGTACCCGAAGTGACAAAATAATATCTACATACCTAAACATGATGGATTCAACGTTCAGATATGTTGTTCAAACATTCCTATTCTACCCATGAATTGGATGAATGCTCATTCAAAATGATGTCATCTTGTATGCGTGTTATTCACCAATACCGTGGAACATAAAGTGGAATAGGAATGCCCAATAAGAAATCTCAATCCAAAAAGATAAAGCCCTAATTTACTTTAACTATGTGTTTTATCATGATTTCGTGCTTCTTAGGAAACACTGTACGTATCATCTTAGGATTGTTGACTTACTTCATCTCATTTCACGTCACTTAGTACTTAAATAGTGTTTAATTATATTTATGAATTATTTTAACTATATATTACAAAATTATCATTTTGCTTCGTAATATAATTATTAAGTGTCTATTCCCTCAAAAAAAAAAAAAATTATTAAGTGTCTATCTAAATAAGTAATGTGAAACTTCCAAAACATTCCTCTGAACCCCCTCCCTCCCCCACTCCCCAACCCCCAAGAAAAGATAAAAAATTATTCAGTAGAAAAATAAAGCCAGAGTCACTTTCAGTTTCAACAAAACTTTGTCTACTTTCCAGAGAAACTTCCTCCAATTTTTTTTTCTCCAAGATTTGTGCCTATAAAAGTCGCATAACATAAACTAGGAAAATCAGCATATATAAACTACTGCATTGAAAAAACTCAACCAAGCTCTTTATATCACTTCTTCACACTTAAGTTGACAATATTCTTTCAAGAAAATACATTAACAAAAAAAAAGAAAACGAAAAAGAAACTCATGATGTATTCAAAGATATCATCAGCTGGGCTCATCAGCATAGGTAACAAAGCCTCAAATATTGTTTCATTCATTTCTTTCATCTTATGGTGCATTTTTTTTAGCTTGATAATCACATTCCAAGACTTCTACTCTTGTTTTCGACGCGTATTTCAATTTTTCTCCTATTTCCTCCTCGACTCGTGCAAAAATTGGTGTCGTTTTTCCAGCAAGATCAATGTTGAGTGCGACGTCTCAACCTCAATACCATGTACGACTATATTTAGAGACGACGTCGTACTAGTTATGGAGAAATTGGGACTCCATCGCGACACGAAAGGGCAAATCGGGAAAGAAGAGCCAATATTGGAGGATTCAATTGAGATTGCAAATATGTTTGATGTGAAAGAGCCTTGTTTGGATGAATTGGGAGAAGCATTTGGAGTATTTGATGAGAACAAGGACGGTTTTATAGATGCAGAGGAGTTGAACAAAGTGATGAAATCAATAGGTTTGATTGGATTTTGTGAACAAGAATGCCAGAGAATGATAATGGTTTTTGATGATAATTGTGATGGAAAGATTGACTTTGGAGAATTTGTGAAGCTCATGGAGGAATGTTGTATTTAGCCTTCAAGTCTGATTTGCTCATGTCCATTAAGATACTTAGAAATGTGAGAATCAAGTTTTTAGCCCATGTTTAATTCATGTTTTCAATTTGTTTCCAGTTTCTAGAATGGTACTGTTATGTAATGTAATTAGCCTTTCAATTTTGAGTAATCGGCACTATTCACAATACTGTTAATCACAGTAGTTGAAAAAATATTATGATGATTACAATTGACAAAAAGTGTTTCAAATGAAGATTTAATTTTCTTAAAAAAATGCCATTAAAAATAAATTTAATAATAAATGTAAGTTAGGAGGGAAAAATGCTTTAAGTTATTTTATTAATTGAAGTGGCACAAGATTGAGTTGGTATTAAATGCCATTTATCAAAATAGAAACAAACAGTTTCACAGCTTTAGATGTTATTACTTTGGTTGTACACGAAACTTGGAGATTATCGAAACCGAATCGATACTCGGATTAAGGAATATCTGAACCGAAAATATTCGTTGAATTTCTGACTTTCCCCGAGCTGGACCATCCAAAAAAATATTTTTGGCACGATTCTGGAGATTTTACAAATACCCATACTGAACCATACCGAACCGAGGATCCGAACTTAGAACTGATTTTGGATATCTTTTTATGTATACAGATATGCTATTTCTATTTTATTTATATTTTGATATTGAATTGACTACACATATTATTTGAAATTAAATTGAATATAAAACATATCTATAAAAAATATAATACTGCAACTATTATAGATTTTTAAAAACTATAATATTAAAACTTCAATATTTTAGATGAAAGATCTTCAGAAAGTATATATCATCTTAGGTATTAAAGTCAAGAGTCATGCTAAAGGATATTCCTTAAATCAAACTCATTATATTGATAAGATGCTTGATAAATTCAAGCATCTTGGTATAAAGGAAGCCAATACTCCATTCGACCCGAGTATAAAATTATCTGAAAATAAAGAAAGAGCTATTGCACAATTGGAATATGCTAGTGTTATTGGTAGTCTTATGTATGCAACGCTTAACACAAGACCCGATATAGCATATGCAGTAAATATGATGTCAAGGTTCACAAGTAAGCCCAACACGGCTAATTTTAAAGTTCAAGGTAGAGTATTCGGATACTTAAAGAAAACAAGAGATTTCGCTCTTGTATACAATGATTATCCGGCCGTGTTAGAAGGATTTTGTGATGCAAGTTGGTTAACAAACAATAATGAAAGTAAAGCTACTTTAGGATGGAGATTTACTTGAGGTTGTGGGGCTATAAGTTGGGCATATAAAAAACAAACTTGCATAGCACATTCAATAATGTAACCAAATTTATACCCTAGCAGCAGTAGGTAAAGAATCATAGGATTTTTCTATGCCACCCAAGTGGGTGCCACCCTACTTGGGTGTATTGCCCTTGGATCAAACACACACCCATGTGGGTGTGTGTGTGTATGTGATGATCCAAGGGTGATCAACCCATGTGGGTGGCATAGAACAAACCAGAATCATATTGGTTGCAAGAGATTATATTGAATATTAACTTGTGGCCACAACCTATAGCAGCCATTTATTTATGATGTGATAGTCAAGCAACAATCTCTCGTACATACAGTGAGGTATATAATGGAAAGTATAGACATATATGCATGAGACATGCATATGTAAGAGAATTAATACAAAATGGAGTGATCAATATGGTATATATTAAGTCAGCTAATAATATAGTCGATCCTCTCACTAAACTACCAACGAGAGAATTAGTAAGGAGTATGGCTAAGGAAGTGGGACTTAAAAGTCTTAGATTTAAGCACCAATGATGATAACCCAACTTGAAATCAGTAAAATTATGATTTTAAAGTTCAATGGGTAAAAAAAAGTTATTGCTATGTGCTTGAAGAGCACTAAAAATTGTTAGTGCTAGTAGTTGCGAAATAAATACGGATGAGCTATGCTCTTAATGAAGTTTAATTATTTGTGTCTTTAGCAACTAAGACAAATGTAGAAACTTCACCTATGTGAACATAAAAGTGGTGCCGCTTTAATAACGAAATTGTGATTACGTTATAAATGATTACTAATTCCAGGATTAGCACATGGTCGTATATAATAGTGATAAGGTTGTTGAAGGTAAACTATGAGATAATAGAATGAATGTTACGTGTGTTATATCTGTGGTGCTAACATATAGAAGTCGAGGTTCAATCTATGGATACCTACAACTTTGTTAGAACTTTAAGATATTTACATTAATTGGAGGTTCAAATGGAAAGATACCTACTTGTATTCGTGACATTTCATTAGGCAGAAATTATTGTTCACAGCTAGTGGAGAATTGTTGTGTAGTGGTTCACAATAATCAATCCCACATCTACTGTAAAAGGAAGTTTGGACTAATATATAAGATAGTCTTTTATATATAATTAAATTGGCTACATGAATGTTTGGGTCCAAATACAATGGGCTTGTAGTAATATTATTACAAGTCTTGATTGGGCACTTGGGGCATCTTAGGCCTTGAAAAAAAGTTAATATATTAGTCTAAATTTTTTACTCAATAATATTTTCGAATTTATTTTATAAATTCGAAATTTCAAATTGAACAGGTGTGATTTTTCAGTAAAACATGTCTATTAGAAATAAGGGACAGGTCTATTGGAAATACCATTTCAACTTTTATAAATAAGTTGTGAAAACTGATAAATTGTACTTCGAATTTTTCTGCACCACTCTCATATACTTTTTCTAATCCTTGTTGCATCTTGGAAGCTTATTTCCTTCATATGTATAGAGAGGAAATATTGCTTTAAGGAAAGTGACAATATCACACCTCAAGGAGTTTTGTTTTAATTCAATTCTATTCCCAAATTCATTTTTTCTAACATGGGAGCCCAGGAATATTAATAATTTGGAATATGAATGGTGTCAAATGGGTTCTGAAAATATAGCCTACTTGAACAAAAGAATGGTTTAACAAATCGTCTAAATAGCCTTGTGTTTGTGATGAACCTCAATGATGCTGCTTTTTAAGGCAAATTACTCCAAGTCAACGGTGTTGATAAAATCTTTCTTCCCAAATGGAAAGTTTTTAAGTCTTCTTCTCAGAAAGTTGGAGATTCTTTGATTGGGAACTTGCCTGCACACCTACACAAATGTTAGGGGGTCCCTGGGGGTTGCTCAAGGAGGCCCTCCGACGCTCAAGTCAGCTTGGTGATTGAGAGAATAATTAAGATATTAATTGAATATTGAATTAAATGTGTAGGTGAGTTATCAGAATGTGAGAATGTACTTATAAATGAATATGAGGGACCTTTTTATACTTGGTAGATAGGCCATGTGGGCCGTGTAGGAGAATCGGCCTATGGGTCAGTCCGTGTAAGAGAAATCGACCTATGTGCCAGTCCCGGACTCCTTTAGGCTGGGTTATTTTATTAAGAGCCCATTGGGCAATTAAATTAATATATAAACTGAATTATATATTAAATAATTAAATATGATTTTTGCCCCCAATGAAGCCTCCCAACTCCGATCTTTGCGGAGGGATGGGAAAGCGATCACGGGAGCTAAACTGTACCATGTTTGACTTGTCTTGTTGTATATTTTTCTTACCTTTGGAGAATCTTTGACCATGTCTTCCAAAGGTAACATTTATCTCTCTACTCTTTAACTTTGATTTTTTTTGCTTTGTAGAAGACTTAGAAAAATTTCTTGACAGTTGAGGTGAGAATTGAGGTAAGAGTTGAGAGTTCGAATGGTGATAAGGGATTGCTCGGGGCACCTCCCGAGTGGGCAAGGGCGGCCCCATGCGCCTCCGAGGTGGCCCAAGCCCCTGGTCCTTCATTTCTTGCATTTTCTTCGTCTTTTTCTTTCGTAGTTTTTCCCTATTTTGAGCCAAATTTTGGATTTTGGTCTTTATTTATTTCCGCGTTCCCCGTCTTCTTCTGGGTTTAGCTTAATTCCTTGTCCATGGGGACTTGTTCATATTTTGTAGAGATGAACCCTTCCCTTCAGAAGGAAGCTTTAATTCTTCCGGAGTGGCTGGAGATACTTGTGTTTGATTTATCCTCCGGAGCTTGGAAGGAGCACCCTTTTGGAGCTTGGAGGGAGCACCCTTTTGGAGCTTGGAGGGAGCACCCTTCTAAAGCTTTCTCCAACTTATTGCTTTATCATATTAATCTTTCCCCCACATGTGTTAGCTTTAATTCTACTACAAGAAAAAAGGTAATAGACATCGGTTAAAAACCGATGTTGAAAGACGAAAAAAACCGATGTTGAAAGCCCTATTGTTAAAAGGGGGGATTTTCAACATCGGTTTTTAACCGATGTCAAATTGTTAAACAACATCGTTTAAAAAACGATGTCTATTAAGAAATATAAGTGATGTCAAAGCCCCTGTTGTTAAAGTGTCAACTATTTAACAACGTTTTATACCCGATGTTGTTTCCTTTAACAACATCGGTTAATAACATCGGTTTGTAACCGATGTTGATACCTGAAACCACAACGGCTAGAAGTGATGTCTTAACTCGCATAACCGATGTCGTTTTTATTTTTACACATCACTTTTTAACGGATGTTGTTTGTTTTTTAAACTGATTTTATTTCGTTGAGCAATATTCTGTATTTTTCCCAAAAATCCCTGTAATTAACGACAATAGCACCAATATTCACAAAGCTAAAACAACAAACAATTAAGTACAATCGAAATTAAAAACTATAACCTGCATTAAGCCATTCATTGAAAATGTGAACAACGAGTTAAAGGCGAAAATGTGGCTATGCAAATGAGTACTTAAAGGGCCTTAATATTGCAACATCCTCATAGTTGCCAATTTGTCAACTTACATTGCAAATCCTTACTAGTAATGCTATAAGCAAAATCTAACGAGTGCTAGTGAAAATAGAACAAACACGTCCTCAAAACATCCTTCGACCCCGCGATCTGGTTAAACAACCTGAAAAGATGGGTATAATATTAATTTTTAAGTCGAAAAGAAATCATCAATCATATGGACAGATATCCATATCTGTCAGTGTAAGTTAGATATCCATATTGAGCTTGAAAAAGGTTTTCTCATTATCATACCAAATCAGAATGGACTTAAAGAATGAAATCAAATTGTGAATCTATTGTGCTCTTCGTCAATCTTTGTTATATCGGTCTGAATGAAATTATGAAATCATGGTAATTATTGAACAATTAATTTTACCATTATAATGTTGCCCTGTTATAAAATCTACTAAAACTTTCCTGAACAAGCTCCACAGCAAACACAAGGAATAACAAATCAAATTGTGAATCTAATGAGCTATTCCTTCACAATATGCATTTAGCTACTCATAATTTCCAGCCTTTAATTTCTCAGACTAAATGAAAATATCTTAATTTTCAAGAAATTTCAAGTGTGGAATCCAAATAATTAGTAACTGTGCGTCAATTCTTTATAGAACCCAACCATCAATCAACTGTTAAAAGAGCAACAATAAAACAACACAAATACCATTACATCCCAAATCATTTTTGTTTTTATGGCTGAAGATTTGGGAAAAAAAATTGAACATAGAAAATTTTGTCACAACAAGAAGGATTATACAATCTTACCAATGAAAAGGGATTAGCCAAAGTAGCTTGGCTGGTGCAATGCTATTATACAAACCCAATTTTAACACCCAACGGCTACTTTAAAACGATACCATTTATTTGACCATAGTAAGAGCTTGACCATAGCAAATGTGCTTGTTTGTGGTATTTCATAGTCATAGTCATAGTTTGAAATATCCAAAAACATAAGCAGAAGAACTCATCAATAAACATATTCACAAGCAAGAAACCAAACAAATTTAACTATTCACAAACAAAATTCTAGCCAAGTCAAGGGTAGCTTGAATACCTGTTCTACTCAAACATGTGATCTTGTATGCAATTCGCCCACTCCAAACGCACTTCATCAATTTGTGCTGGAGTGTATTGACCTTTTTTGAACTATGAACACAAATTATATTAGTAAAATCCAACTATATAAATTTTACTGAAAAAACCAACTAATAATCACTTTGCAAAATTATAAATTACACAATTTTAAACTATTTAGAAACTTCAAATATGAAACTGTATGTTTTACCATTGATCGCAATAGAGCTTTGTTAGTGCTGAAGCATTCATGAAGTATCTCTCTCATGTATCGTAGTACATAGAAACCACACTGCTTTTCATCCGGTTGAATAGGAGCCTATATGAGGAAAAAAATTGTTAGTTACTCATACAAATAACATTGATCAACATATGTTAACCACAAGGACATACCACGATTATATCCCATTGGGGTTGCTTTTTTCCATTCTTTCCCTTGCGCACATTAAATAATTTTAAAGCCCTTCAAACATCATAAGATCGATTAACAAGTGAAGCAATATTTAATTTATCCACTTGCATGTAAAAAAAACTTAGAGATTAACAACATCTCTCCAAGTATCATCGCGAATGTGGGGGCCAAGAGGATCCAAAACATATACAATCTCATTGTAAGGGTGGATCACAGTTAAAATCCAATGAAAACTAACACAAATAAATGATTAGTACTTGGCTTTAGACAAGTTAAGAATATGCAATTGAAAGTTATATTGCAACTCTTACTTACCCTATATTACATGGAGCCAAAACTAATTGATTACTTGATGCACTGCCCAACCTATTTGCTAAAAAGCGTGCCCTGGATTCCATTAATTGTTGGATATAATTTTTATCTGTTCTTGTTGTCGGTACATGCCCTATACCATACGGATCCACAAATAAAAACTTATCCACATATTCTTCCTTCATCTTT
This sequence comes from Rehmannia glutinosa, assembly GCA_016081115.2. Classification (NCBI taxonomy): domain Eukaryota; kingdom Viridiplantae; phylum Streptophyta; class Magnoliopsida; order Lamiales; family Orobanchaceae; genus Rehmannia; species Rehmannia glutinosa. The sequence goes on along the minus strand of JABTTQ020001812.1, from coordinate 50,339 downwards.
TTGTAAAGGTGCCTACAATCAGTGGCGGACGCAGGATTTCGGCTTTGGGGGGGCGAAAAACGGACCGAGTTCATATATTTAAACTATGACAAAAAAATTTGGAGGGCAACTGTAAAATACAACTATTTGAAGATTTTTATCAAAGTTTTGGGGGGGCAATTGTAAAAAAATTCCTTTATTTTAGCTATAAAAAAATAATTTTAAAAATTTTGGGGGGGAAAAAACAATTTTGGAAAATTTTGGGGGGCAGCAGCCCCCCCTTGTCCCCCCCTCCGTCCGCCCCTGCCTACAATTTTAAAAAGAAAAATGAAATTAGTATAGAAAATTATGAAGTATTTGCAACTTATAAAATTGTAGATAATAATTGAAAGATTTACCATATGTACACAATTATAGAAAATATATACCTCTAAAGCAACTTTTTTGTCAAGAATTACGAAATCAGCTTCATCATCATCTTCATCTTTGTTGGATTGATGTTGAGAACAACTAGCTTTCTCTTCATCTTTGTTTAAGATCACTTCTAATTTTTCTAAGCGTTCATTTTGCTTTTCTAAGCGTATATTTTGCTCTTCAATACGAGCACCCTGTTCAGCAATCAATTTCTTAGCGTCAACCAGCTCTTTTATTTGCTCACATCAAGAAATATATATATCTAAATCAAAAAATACTCTGCCCTCATGCTATACGTACATCAATGCACTGTCGTCCATAACCAAAGATACGTTCAACTTCAAACCAAATGGAAAGTCCATGCTTTTTGTTTTTGCATGTATTTATTATTTAATTATTCATTTTCCATTCAAACGTCAATTAGACTATTATTAAATATTAAATAATCCATTTTCCTATTTTTCTTTCTTTGAAATAGTATCGGGGGCTGATTGGTCCAGGTCCCCCAACCACTCCCTTGTCTTGAGACATTGTCTCTTTTTAACTTTATTGGAAATACTCAAAAGTTAATTTGATGACTATGCAAACAGAATGATAGTCTTGGTCATAAAGGGAAGCTCACAACATTTAAATAATTGCTTTAAAATAACCATAGATTTGTTTCTTTAATAAGTGTATGTATTGTAAAGAAATAGTAAAAGAAATGGGTGATGTTAACACACAGGAATTGTTCATACTTAATACTCTGCCCTCATTCCTCTCAAAAAAAAAAAAAATACTCTGCCCTCATGCTATACGTACATCAATGCATTGCCGCCCATAACCAAAGATACATTCAACTTCAAACCAAAGGCTTTGACTCACTTAACAAACCTCAACAACTAATGTTTGAATTACAACAACTATATATGTGATTATTATTTTTTTGTCTGAATTATCTATGTTATGACATATCATTGGACAAAAAGAATAAAAAAAATGGTAACAATTGCTTTCTTTCAAGTACATTCACATGGAAGACCATTTTCTCAAGACCATCTTTAGAATGAAAACTTTCTAACATGTTTCTTCTTATTGATCAGACAATACTGGCAACACCCAAAACCTATTAAATTGGAATTCTCAAACTTGGGCTTACAACTGAGTTAAACTGTCCTATTTGAACCAGTCTATGTCATAGGAATTCTCAAACTTAGGCACGTACAATTACCTATTAAATTGGAATTCTCAAACTTGGGCTTACAACTGAGTTAAACTGTCCAATTTGAACCAGTCTGTCATAGGAATTCTCAAACTTAGGCACGTACAATTAGGGGTGTGCACAGTTCGGTTAACCGGCCGAACCGAACCGGAACCAAAAATTCGGTTCGAACCGAAACCAAACCAAAAATTTTGGTTCAGTTTTCGGTTTTAATATTTTTATAATTTCGGTTCGGTTCGGTTTTTTGAGGCCGGTTAACCGAACCGACCGAAAAACCAAAAATATTTTTAGATTTTTTATTATTTAAATATATAGCATATATAAGTTGCTAATTGCTATATTGGGTAGCATCTCTTATAAAACAAAAGCAATTTTTGCTTCTTAAAAATCAACTGAGGAGCTGAGGGCAACCAATAACACAAAAAAAAGCACTTTTTTTTTTGGTGAAGACAATAACTTTTTTTAAAAGTCTTACCCTCAGTCCCTCAGGTTCTCGCTCTCTGTCTCTCGCATTTGGGTTGAAAAAACTGAAAAAAGATAATGGTTCATGCGACTGTAATGTGAGCACTTCTAATGTATGTTGTTCATGTTGTTTTTTTGATTCATGCATTTTGTAGGATTTTTTTTAGGTAATGGTTCTGAAAATTGCACACAGCTCCTGTATTTTAAAGGATTTATTAAATATTTCGACCGGTTCAGTTTTTAACCGAAAAAACGATTTTTCGATTCGGTTTTTAACCAAACTGAAATTAACAATTTCGGTTCGGTTTCGGTTTCGGTTTTTGGACCGAAATTTCGGTTCGGTTCGGTTCGGTTTGGCCGAACGAACACCCTGTACAATACAAGATATGCCACTCAGCAAACTCAATGATACATACAATAGCTGCATAAGAATTCAACTAAAAAGAGTTGCACTCACTAATTATATTAGTACGGAATCAAGAAGAGATGATCAAGAAATCAGAGGCACGTAAACCTTCAAGTATGACAACACAACTTTGCATTTTTGTCAACCTCAAAATTTAAAAGAATCAAACTATCAGTGATGAAAAAGAAACCCACAAAAAAACAAAAAAGAAAAACAGTGCACGCTTATTTCTAGGGTCATCGCCTTTCACACATAATGAACTTCAATTAGAGAGAGATTTTGCGAAGGGAATGATCAAAGAGGCAAATTCACAGAAATATGCACAGAAGGCAGACATCGTTAATATGCTTCAATTACAAAAATCAGTAAGAAGGGGGAAAAATCCCCTCCAATTATTTATGAATCTGAATATTCAATTTAACAAGGGCCATGAAACATCCAACTTATTAACTTGTAAAATCCAAAAAGTGAAAGAAAACAAAAAGCATACGGGGGATATCTGGGAACTAGGGTTTTACCAGTGAGGCGCTATGAACGATGAGCAGTGGCGCCGCCGGTGTCTCTGGAACACCGCGATGGCCTCGGGCAGTCAGATTAATCTTCTTGTTCGATCGAGATTCGTCGGAGAAGAGAATTTTGGAGAGGAAGTACTGTACGATGCTCAAGTCGGAGAAGAGAAATTTGGAGAGGAAGTATTGTACGTGCTTAAGTCTTAAACCTGGTTAGTTATTTGTTAATTAATCCCATAATTTATTTTTATTTTGTATTAGTTAAATCAAAGAGAACACGTTTTTTAGTTTCTTTTTTTTTGACTAAAAACGTGTGTTAAGTCCTTTGGGTCTTTGGGAACCAAAAATAGAGAATTTTTAATTCATTATTTAAAAAAAAAATCCAAATTTCAACATCGGTTAGGTAAAACGTTGTCTAATGCATGATGTTAAAGGATAAATAGACATCGTCGGGCAAAACCGTCGCAGACACCGATGTCTATTTTGTACTAGACATCGTTTGGGACATCGGTACATTAAAACCGATGTCTATGAGCGGAAATCTCCGGTAATAGACATCGGTTTTGTCAATAACCGATGTTAAAACGTATTAGACAACACGACAACGAAGCAAATGATGTTGTTTTGGTGATGTCTATTCCTATTTTTCTTGTAGTATTCTCTAGAGGATCTTACTTTCCTCATGGAGAGGAAAGCTTCTCTAAAGGACTTTGTTTACCTCATGGAGTGGAAAGCTTCTCTAGAGGATCTTATTTGCCTCACGGAGCGGAAAGCTTCTCTAGAGGACTTTGTTTGCCTCATGGAGCGAAAAACGTCTTTAAAGGGTCTTATTTGGCTTACGGAGCTGAAAGCTTCTCTAGAGGACTTTGTTTTCCTCATGGAGCGGAAAGCTTCTCTAGAGGATTTTATTTACCTCACCGAGCGGAAAGCTTCTCTAGAGGATCTTATTTACCTCACAAAGCAGAAACCTTCTCTAGAGGATTTTTTTTATCTCACGGAGCGGAAAGCTTCTCTAGAGGATTTTATTTACCTCACGGAGCAGAAAGTTTCTCTAGAGGATTTTATTTTTCCCTGTGAGCATCGAGGGAGTCTCTTGTCCAGCGAGGATGTTGGTGAAAACACTCAATGGCAACCCCGTTCTTCAACGAGTGCGAGGGTAATCGATGTTTGGCTGCTTCTTGCTTTGTATGCAATGGGTTCTTGGGGTGATTCCTTCATGGTTCAACTTTCTTCATCTTTGGAGTCTTTGTCTTCTCCATTGAGTTGAACATTTCTTTCTCCTTTCGTGTTGGGGTGTACCTCTCCAATGAATGGAGATTTTACGGAGCTTCCTCCAGCTGAGGATGGCTCATCGATAGGTTGTCTGGGGAGTTCTATCTTTCTGTAAAGGGTTGCTTATTCCAGAGATAGTTTGACTTGTCTGGATGGCTCTTGGATTCTCAGCCCGAGCGCCAAAAGGAGTTTGTGTCTACCCTTTTCGGACATCAATGTTTGTTTGTCCTCCATCAATGTGATGGCTTCTTCAGTGTCTGGCTGATTTCTTGTTCATTGTTACTCTCTTCCATTCTAGTCGAGTGAGGGTCATTCTTCATGCAGCTGCTGCTGCGGCCTACAACGGTAGGGTGCCCTTACGAGGGATCTTTATGCAGCTGGCGGAGTTGGGGATATCCTCACGCAGCTCTGGGAGCATTGATATCCTAGAACATTTCAGGTAGCCTCATTGAGCTGGAGAGCTTCCCAAGTCTAGCGGACTTATCCGGTGAGCAGAGCCCTTCAGGAGGAGGAGATTGTAGAAGGGCGCCCTTTGGCCAGGCAAGGGTGTCCCCTTGAGTAGGCAAGAGCGCCACCTTCAGCTAGGCAAGGGCGCCTCCTTCAGCTCTCTGAGTCGTTGAAAGGTTCCCATCTAGAAGGAGGGGTCTATACTCATGTCTTCTCAACGGTCTGCCGTATTGCTTGGTTTTCACTTCATGAAATCTTGCAAAGAACTCTCCTTCCTCGTTGTTTTACTTGAAAAATATGAGACATGTCTCGAATATTTCCTTCGATGGAGAATCGTTGTGCGAAAGCGAGAGTAAGCTTACATCCCAGTGATTGATCTAACTGGGAGTTAATCAACCAAGTCAGTGGCGCTTGGTCAGTGTTGCCCGGAACTTTACAATAGGAAATGTCCATCGTGCTGTAGAGATCCGTCTTCGCATGGAGTTTGTCTAAGTGCTCCTAGTGGACCTTCGGTCTCATCATACTCCGAGAGGTTGGAGATCTTGATGCCTGAGGGTGATGTCTTGGCTGATGTTTACCGTCTGCGACTCTTCTGCGGGCTTGTGAGTGTGGACTTGGGAGGTTAGGCTCCATTTCCCGCTTCTCATCCAGCGGGAGCATGCTGGTCTCCTTGATTTTTCCCAGGTCCTTTATTTCTTTTATCTTTTTCCCCAAGGCTGGGGTCTTCAATATCTGGTAGAGATTGAAGGAGGTCTTCCCGCAACTTCCGCCGCAGCATGATTCCTTGAAGTAGCTCAGGCAGCTTCTTCGAGCAGAGCTTTTCGCGTTAAGAGAACTTCTTCATCAGGAGGAGCCTTTCCCCCAGGAGGAAGAGGTGGCGCCCTTCTTGGTCATGGCGGAGGCGGCGCCCCTCCAGGAGGAGAGGGGTTGGCCTCTCATCTTCAATGTGACAGTTCTTCTTATTGATTCCTGGCTCCACAACCAGCAACTTGGGATTCTTCAGCTAGTGGTGACTCTTCATGATTCTTGCCGCATTATTCTTTTCTTCTTCCTTGACCTTCCAGGTCAGATCTTCAGTGGTGGGCGGAACCCAGGGCAGTCTCCCCGCGGCTCCATCCAAAGCTTGATGCTTCAAAGCATTCCGGGAAGCTTCGTCCAGCAGAGCTTGGAAGGCTTCCCAGGTCAGGTGAACTTCTTTAAGGGGTAGAACTCCTTTTCCGCGCAGTGGTCGCAACGTTCTTCCCCTGTGAGGGGAGGGCAAGTAAATTTCGTCAATGGGTGGAGTCTCTCCGGATGGAGGTGGCATTGTCCTTTCTTCTGTGGGGGAGGCAGCGCCCTTCCGGTGGAGAGGTAGTTGGTCTCCCGCCTTTTTGGTGGCCTTTCCTCTTACTGGCCTCTGCTTCCTTGTGTGCTTTTGTTGTTCCCACAGACGCCGCCAAAATGATGTTGTTTTTTAAGGCAAATCACTCCATGTCAACACTGTTGATAAAATCCTTCATCCCAAGGGGACGTCTTCAAGTCTTCTTCTCCTAAAGTTGAAGATAATTCGATTGGGAACTTGCCTATACACGTATGCAAATATTAGGGGTCCCTGGGGGTTGCTCACGGGGCTCTCTGCGATCTTAAGTCGACAGGGGATTGAGAGAATAATTAAGACAGTAATTGAATACTGAATTAAATGCATAGGAGAGTTATCAGAATGTGAGAATGTGTATACAAATGAATATGATGGACATTTTTATGCCTGGGAGATGCTATGTGGGCCATGTAGGAGAATTTGGCCAATGGGTCAGTCCGTGTAGGAGAAATCAGCCGATGGGCCAGTCCCGGACTCCTTTAGGCCGGATTATTTTATTAAGAGTCCATTGGGCAATTAATATTTAATTAATATATAAACCGAATTATATATTAAATAATTAAATGATTAATTTGATATATTGTACGTTAAAAACGGATCAAAAAAAATATTAAAATTTTTAAAAAAAAAGAAGATAAACACAATAATTAAAGTTGACTACCAAAATCTAACATTTGAATAATGATCAATCTTTTATTTATTGCATTTATAAATTTTAATTATTTTTTATAGTATTTGAAAATGAGCGGGGAAATTTCAAACTACTATTTTGAAAGACTTCTCTTTTTCTATCTTAGATACGAAAGCGTAAATAAACAGTAAGAATATGAAGAAAAACAAGAGATGGAGAGATGTTGTAACACAAATTCTAAAGTTGTCTGAATGAAAGGTTGCTCGTTCTCCTAAAGTTGTTTATTGACACAGTATAATGACTGCTGCCAATAATCTATTTGGGACTACACATGAAGGATAAAATGCCACTTCAATTTCCCTGTACATAAAAAGGTCCCCTTGTTTACAGATACAGCTCAAATCTCATTCCAAAAACATCAACTCCATATTACATGAGAAAACCATTATCTTTCATTCCATCTTCAATAGTATGCAAATTATTTGAATGTCTGAATAATTGTGTTGTGCCATGGGTCAGAAAGGTGCTGCAACAGGTTGTCAAATGGCCCCTTTCCAGTCACATTGTGCTGAATAACAAATCCCAAGAATGCCAACATTGCTAGTCTTCCTGTAAAAAAAAGGTATTGGTTATGCCACAAATCAATACTCCTAAATTTTCAAGGTGATTTCAGATGTAGATGTGTATCTCTATTATTTAAAACCCGAACTATACCGAATAATTAGAAAATACTTTTGATTGTAATACGCATTGAAGAATTGCAATACTCCATATTTTTTAGTTAAAATTTTTAATGCACGTATTATAATTACTCATATAATACTTGACAAATAGAACTTTATTAAATTATATTTTTATACTATTTAATTTAATCTAAAAAGTACTCAAATGTTATTTATAAGTTATAAATAATTAGAATTATATAAGTAACAAAATAAGAATGCCAATAAATTTTAAACACGTTACTAATTATTTTATAAATTAAATAATATGAAATATTTAAATTAAATTATATATCAAATTACACAAAAGTATAAACACAATTCATACAAAACAAATGTCAAAATAAGCCGGATATTTACTTTCAGATAAAGTCTTTCATATTCATATTTTTCTCGTACGTCTACTAATCCGTATATTAATTATTTCCATATTTTTTGTCGATTTCTTACTATAACTCTTTAATAAATATTAAATATTAATATCCTTGTACGTATTATTTAAATATCGATTTTTTTCTTGTGCAACACACAATATATGAAATAAAATGTTAGTTTTAGGACAATAATGTCCTCTTACCGTTGGCGATCTCTTTCTCCTTGGCCTCCAAAGTAGGAGCAAAATTGAGGGGATTAAAGATGCCACCAGGGTAACCAACCTCATTGGGAGGTAAACTATAGTTCTTGAAGATGGGATCTTGGTTAACACTTCCAGGGTTCTTAATATCTTGCCACCTTCTGATCTCGACGTAATGGAAAAGAATGAATTCGATAACGAAAAGGGTCGATGATGAGGCGAAGTATTCGGATTTTCCAGCATCGTACCATTTAGGAACATTGATAATTCCAATTGATGTGAAGACTTCAGGCAATAGCATCCCAGCAACACCCAACATTGCCCACCTGCCGTTGACAAGTTCAGCCTGGACAAACCATTTAAGGTTTTCCGGGTCCTCGGCTAGTCCCAATGGATCAAATCCATTGTCTCCTGGAAGACTGATGAGAAAATATAGTTATCATGAATTTAGTTGTCTGAAAAATTTGTTGAGTTTTGAAGACATAAAGAAAAAAACAAAAATATAACACGGTTCTGTCATTTGGCCTGTCCTACTGATAAAATGTCCAACGTTATAAGTGTCTTATTTCACTCTGTTATTCAGTAGTATTACAATGTCACATGTATATGTAAGTGTAATAGACATGTGCGAAATACAAGGAAAGAAATCACATATATCAATTTACATGAGCTAAAGGGTTAATTACGAAACTGTCATTAGGATTAATCTCATTACAAAAGATCCAATTATTTTTCAAAATTGCAAATATCTTCTTAACATTTGTTTTTATTTAACAAAATAACAAATTATACCTATTGCGGGTGATATTTGTAAGACAGGAACAAGATTTACGGGGGTATTTGTTATACCTCAAAAGGGTATTTATAATTTTAAAAGATAAGTAGATTTTTTTTGTAATTAAACTAAATTTAATAACATTTTTGTAATTTACTTTCTGTTACCTCAAACAAATCCATCCATTCTGATTCCCAACAAAAATTGGTTCAAATAAGATTATGGACTTTGACTAGACACAACAACATAATTCTCACTCGTGTTTGGTTCGATTAAAGCTTTATTCACAACTAACCTGCCATCAAGATAGGTGGGAGAGGCCAATCCTGGTAGCCATTCACCTTTCTTAGCTTCAACCTTAAATGAGTTGTAAGAAGAAACTGCCTGTCTAACAGATACTTCCCTGTTCAATTTTCCAGATGATCCTGTCAAGAATCGGGTTTTCGACGCGCACGGCCGGAAAACGGCTACGGAGGCTTGTGTAGTGACCGTTGCCATTGTTGAGAATTGGGACTGGGAAATTGTAGGAGAAAGATTTTATTTTTTGTTCTGGGCTAAAAACGAATCTTTTGTGTCTGCATTTGTATTTCCTTTCAATGGTGCATTTGTGGCGCTAGTTCAAGGTTGAATTCTGGCGGTTGATTTGCAAGATTTGGGGATTTGATGGCTGTGATTTGATTGTGAGTTTTGGCATAGCCAATAGGAATCCATGGCTCTTATCCTTATCCTTGTTGGCATATCCATAAATCTATTTCTTTGCTGCTGTTGGCCTTTTAAGATCACGTGGGACCGTTTTTTCAGTTTCCATGTGACTTAAAGATTTGATATAACACAAAAATCTTGCCTATTGTGGAATATAGATTTGACCAATAGGTTCTTGACACTTGTTAAATTTGAAGCTTATGTGGATAACTTGATCAATCTTTTTAGTTCGGTGGTTCTTGAAGCTTTAAATTTGATTAATTAGAAGTTTTTGTATAGTTGTTCAATAGAAGTAGGTCGAATAATGTCGAATTATAATAACAATTTCGAATTCATTATCAGTTGAGTTATAGGTAAACCGTAAATAGCTAATAGGATAGTTGATGGCTAAATTACAAAACTAATCACGCGACAAAAGTCCCGCAAAATGGTCGGATGTTTAGAATATGCGATTTTACAAAAAGTCCTGCAAAATGTGCATTTGCAAAATAGTATCATAACTCATACTTGAATTTTAATTTTGGTCCTAATTTCACCAAAGAATGGAAATATGGAATTACATGTGCCGCTCACGTGATTGAAATAGGGTGAGATTCCCAATTTTCGGTGAAATTATGACCAAAATCGAGACTCAAGTATACGTTATAGAACTATTTTGCAAATCATACATTTTGCATGACTATTCTGCAAAATCGTGCATAAACTACATGATATTTTGCAAATTGTGCATTTTGTGGGATCCTTTCGCTATTTTGCGGCCGCCTTTTAATTACAGGGCTAATCTTGTAATTTTGTCCATAGTTGATCGGCAACGAAATGTGTATTCATGATGGTATTATTATATTAAAAATCTTTAGCATTATGAAATATGGAAATAACAATCACATACAAATCAAAAACTTTCTAATTATTTTCCCTTCTTAGCTAAATTGTCGTTTTGAGCTAAATTGTTTCTTCAGTTGATCATGTTTTCCCTTTGATTGAACACAAAAACTCATTTCAGACTGTCTAATGGGTCTAACCCATTAGACGGATCCGCGCCCGACCCAGTGGCATCTTAGTAATTTTCGCCGCCAGTGACACTTTTGTAATTTTCAAGTAGCAGTTTCGTTATTTTTTACGTGTCCTTTCAATTTTCAGCGGGTATTTCGGTATCAATTCTTCCCACTCCTCTTTCAAACTGAACCGTCATCCTTTTCAAGTGGCTTCTCACATTTCATTCCACCACATTTCATCTCACAGAACTTACGTCGATCATTTTCTTCCATACTTTTCCAAGCAGCAGTTCGTGTGAGAGTTTTCGAAGATCAGAGTTCGTAGCATTTTGTTTGAGATTTTTTGAAGATTAGAGTTCGCTTGTTTGTGTTGTTTCAAAATTCTAAAGTTCGTTCGTGTTCAGTCAAAAGGTAATATTTGCTTCATGCTAAGGTTTTTAAGATTTCTGAACTTTAAACACAGTAGTTTCGTCGAGTTTTAATGTCTAGGGTTTAAAGTCTGTGGTGATTTGTTTGAAATTCTCGATTCGAAACCCTAGTTTCTGGTTTTTCGGTAGGTTTTTGGTTATTTCTGTTGTTTATGTGTTTTTTGTTTACTTCAATGGTTTTGTTAGTGAACATTTAAGTTATCCAAATATTTTCTGTGTTTTATAATCTTTTGTTAAATGTATTAGTAGTTAGTTCAAATAGTATTAGTTGTTATCATGTAAAGTATTAGCAATGATCTCTCTGCTTTTATTTGATGCTAAGTTGTTAGCCCTGTTTTTTATGTTGGTGGTTTCTTATATTTTGTATTACTTGTTACTCTCAATTGATTTATTGTTACACTGAAAAATATTAATCCAAAACCCTATTTTCCGGCTATTATAGTTGTTTTGTGCTGCTTTTATTTCTGTTGTTTCTTTGTTTTTTGTTAGTGAACATTTACTTTATCAAGCCACTTTCTATTTTCATAATCTTTTTTTTAAATGTATTAGTAGTTAGTTTGAATAGTATTAGTGTTTATCATGTAAAGTGTTAGTAATAATTTCTCTTTTTTATGTTGGTGGTGTTTGGCATTTTGTATTACTACTTACTCTCCAAGAGTATTAGTTGTTATTCTGTTTGAAAATTATTAGTTATTATGTGAATTCTTGAGTTTGAAATCCTAGTTAGTCCGAATAGTGCTAGTTTTTACCCCAAATTATTAGTTATTGATTTATGTGGTTTTTATGTTGTTGGTGTTTTGGCATTTTTGTGTGTGCGGTGGCAAAATGCGTCTAAGAATCCGACGAAGAAGTCAAAGCATGATGAACATGATGATATCCCCCCATTGGCTTTGGTTCCATATGAGGATCGATCCTCAAGTGAGGAATTTGTTCCACCAAAGACGAAGAAGCAAACAGAAGAGAAAAATGCTGCAGTGAAAAGAAAAAGAGCTCAAATGTATTACTATTCTTTGTTAATAGTATTAGTTTATGCAATGTAAAGTATTAGCGCTGACTTGTTTTTTTATGTATATTTGCAGTGATTTTGTCACACAATGTAGACCACATGGTCTGTGTGAAGTGGTATCCAACTTTACTGTTGCACAAAAGAAAGATGTTGAAGACATTGGTTTCAGATTGCTATTAAAAGTGGCTGGGGTAAATGCAATCCCTGCAAAAATGTTGAAGTGGTTGATTAGCAACTTTAATGGTACAAGTCGGCTTCTTCAGATAGATCAAAATAGGAGTTTTGTGGGGACGATGGATGATATATGAGACTGTTTCCTTCTACCCAGAAATGAAGAAAGTGATATGTTAAGAAATAATGAGGGTTTAGGTCTAATGGCTGATTGGAATGATAGGTACAAGTTTAAGGGAGAAGTTAGTCTGAAGTCTTTTAGGTCTGTAATGGAGACATTGGTTGACGGCGGTGATGATTTTAAACGGTTTTTTGTGTTATTTTCATTGTCTTCCGTCTTAACACCAAGTGCCAACAAGAATGTGAACTTTAGTGTGTTACGGTCAGTGGTTGAGGTTGACAAAATAAACCCGTTGGAATGGTGCACACATGTTCTGAATAGGTTGTGCGTGGCTGTGAACAAGTACAAAATGGGGAATGTTAAGAATGTGAGTGTCTGCGTCTTGGTTTTGCAAATCTTGTACTTTCATAGATTGAAATGGCAAGGTCGTATGGAATCCACAACCCCACCCTTGATACAACATTGGAATACTGATAGAATCAAGAACAGGGTTGCTGAAGAAATTGCGGCTGGGGAATTTGGACATGGAGAGTTTTTGACAGACACATATCCTGTGTGTTGTAGAAAAGGGAAGAATGTGAAGAAAAATTGTGGTGAGGAAAATATTGTTGAGGAAGAAGGACAAGTGAAAGATGAGGAGGATGGAAAGAAAGGTGAGACGAAGGAGAGAAATAAATAACAGAAGGATGATGACAGTGAGGACGACAGGTTGTTCGAATTGATCAATTACAAGCTGCCAAAGGGAGAGATGGTGGATGAGGAGATCCACAAATTGGCCAAGGATGTAAGACAAATGTTGTTATATGTATTATTATTTACACAAAAGTATTGTAGTTTTCTAATGTTTTTGCTATTTTGTTTTAAAGAAAATGACTGAGTTATCCATGTTGCTGAGGAGGGACATGAACATTACTTTTTTTGCGCACATGGAGAGGGTCAAGAAGTTACAAGCACAATTGACTGAAGAAGAAACTTCATTGTCTCCAATTAAGTTATGTAAGACTCAACAATATTTTTCTAGTGCCAAGCTTCATGAGTATGTTGATGAGGTGGTGAGTAAATTTGAAAGAATGAAGAAATTCATTGATCCTTCAATGCCCCGCTTTGATATTCTGACTCCAGAGGAGGATTTAATACTTGAGGATGTAATACATGGGGTGAATAAAGATGAGGATTTAATACTTGATGATTTAATACCTCATGCACCTGCTGCACGTGAGGTAATACCTGAGGAAAAGGAAGAAGTGGAGGATGAAAAGGAAAAGGAAGAAGTGGAAGATGAAAAGGAAGAAGTGGAAGGTGAAAAGGAAGATTTGGCAGATGATGATGTGAATGAAGAAGCTATTGACGATTGTGTTGCATCCATTGAGAAGGATGATGCGGAGGATGAAAATGAAGTAGCAGCAGTTGCTGAATCAGGTATTAATTGTTGCACTGTAAAGTATTAGTTGTTACACTATAATGTATTAGTTGTTATACTATTAGGTATTAGTTGTTGCACTGTAATGTATTAACTGTTTACAGAGTAAAGTATTAGTTGTTACATTGGAAGGTATTAGTTGTTACTAATAGTTGACCATTGTTTTGTGCAAACAGTTGAATGGTGGCCCATCCGTGAGAAGAAACTTTTCAGGTGTTCATTTATGAAAAAACACAACAAGAATTTTACTGGAGTTGTGGTGACCATTGTTACGTGTCGCTTGCTGATATGCACACGTTGAGCGATGAAAGTTTGATCCACATAAGTATAATTGATGCATGGGCATTGGTCCTCAATAGAAGAACAGTGGATGCAAAGAGGAGGAAATGCTTGTAGGTCCCAAGGGGTGTGAGTAAGGTTTAGAATGGGGGGGTGAATAAACCTTACCAAGTTTTCGATTTTAGTCCTTTTAAAATATTACAGAGTTAACTCAAACAGTTGCGTCCTTGAGGGACAGCTAAGTTGGTTATTTAGCAGAGTTAGCCACTCAACAGACTCGATAGAGCTGTTGATAGAATAACTCAACTGTTTAACCTGAACTTTAACTTGGCTGTGTTGGTTTTATTAGCAAAAGACTTAACACCCTTTGAATTGATTTAAACTTGTTTTAACACTTGATTTTAGCACTTGGTTATTAATCAGTTGGATAGCAAATAAGTTTATCAACAGATATAATGTAAATATGCAGAGAAGTAAATGTGCTGAAAAATAAATGACACAGTTAATTTTTATAGAGTTTCAAAGATGGGGTAATTATTCTAATCCTCTCTTCTCCAACTCCTGGAGGAATCCACTATGTAAAAGATTTGTTTACAAAGTGGTCAACAGTCTAAAGACAACCTTGGTCACACAGCTGGCTTCTCGTCCGACTCAGTTTCTTCATAGGCGCTGCGCACTCTTGACTCACTTTCTCAAGCTCTTGGATTTGATCACGAAGCCCTCCAATAACTTGATACTGATTCGACCTTGAACCTTCCTACGATCCTCCTTGGATAGTAGACCCTTTTTGATTCTTCAAAAGTTTTTTCTTCAACAGGTTTGAAGTTGTCTTTCCTTCACAACTTGTATTGGATCGATTTCCTTCGAGTTTCAGGGTTGAGGATTTGCTTGAATATTCTTGAGAATATTTGCAGGTTAATAGCTTGAATAATGTTTGATTTCTCAGGTGTGCAAGGTCGTCAAGGTTACCGTTTTCTCAATGAATTTCCTCAGCCTTTTATAGTGAACTTTCGAAAATCTGCCCGTTGAAGAGATAGGCTAATTTCAAAAGTCACTTGTGTTTGTTGGCTTGTCTTTTCTTGGTCCTCAATCTTGAGATGTAGACCTTTTATAGTGAACTTTAAATGCGATCTTACTTCCCATTGGTTCATTCCTTTTGCATGCTTCGGATGAGCACTTTAAGACACTGGCGGATGGAAGTATTACTTATTTAAGTAATGTTCTTGACTTAAATGCTGAATTCATTTCGATTAACTCTCTTGTTCTTTGCCTTTTTCCCCAGGTGACTTGTGTCTGCTCCAATCATTGGATGACTCATCTGTCACTTCAACTTGAGACTTGGCTTCTTGAGTTGACTTGACTAACTCTTCACACATCTATTCCTCAACTAATACATCTTCAGTCGAGTTCTTGATCTTCTCTCTTGGCCATACTCAGCTATTCCACAAATGGAGTCTTCACTTGATCTTGATTGACTTCTTGTATTTCCAGGCCTAGCTGAGTTGACTCAGCTTTTTAGCCCTATCTATTACAATGAACATTACAAGGAAAATGGGTTGCCAACTTTCTAGTTTAAGTTTTACATGGCATTCATCAAAATCTAAAAAATAAATTCCCAACAATTTCCCCCTTTTTGATGATGCCAAAACGTAAAAATATAAAACAACATGTAAACAAAGAAAAGATACATACGAACAATGCAAGAACAAAGAATGTATGCGAGAATAGATCATTTTATTGATCATATCATTCTTGTCCTTTACACATTTTTTACATTTTTGGTATCAAAGCATTCTATATCAAAGCAACAATCTGAGATAACTATCTTTGGATCTTTAGAATAAATACAAAGTGAAAAATTTCAAAAACAAAATTCACTAAGTATACAGATGACTTACAAAAGTATATTTACACAAGTAAAATACATGAAGGGTTCGCAACAACACTTCATCGCTTTCGCTGCCTCCTTCTTTCCTCTTCAGCTATGTCAAAGTCATCAGCTCTCTTCCTTTTTCTTTCTTCTTCCTCAGCTCTTTTCTTCTTCTCATAGGCTCTCTTTGCAGCATCATCCTTTCACTTCCTCTCGAGCCATAACTGAGTTTGTCTTTTATTTTTCTCTTCCTATCTTTTCACGACCTCAACATTCTTCGTTGCCACTTCCAGATTCACCACTTCATCATACCCAGTCGAGTAGATTCTCCCCTTCTTTCCGAGATCTACAAATTCAATATTCTTGGGTTTTGTACGAGGTCAAGAACCTCTTCCTCCACCACTTCTTCCTCCTTTTATGGGTGTGTACTTCACGGGAGTCTTCTGCTTACCAGCTGAATGGCTGCTGGTAGTCTGATGCTTATCAACTTCTTCGCACAATGTAAGACCCTTCTCCCATTACAGATCCCAGGCTTAGGCTAGTGACATCTCTTGGAAATAGCCTTCGGATTCGAGTGTCTTGAATTCTTCAACTGATCTTGGCTCGAATCCATTGTCGGAATAGCATCCTGATCTTTCCCTACCGGAATGCCGCCATATTGTTTCAACATTTCTTTGATGCGGGCATCCGTCTTCTTGTCAAACTCCACCATCCCTGCTTCAACGATTCACCTTTTCTCCGACATTGGCACGGTAGAGTGCTTGATCGGCAGAGTCACTGGAAGTTTGCTGATAATTGAAGCCATAATATGACCTTGCTGAGGGGTTTCAGCTATCATTAACGTCAAATCCTTTGAATGTTCCCCCTCAGCTGCTTTTCCCTTCTTCTCAGCTGTCACCTTCTCAGATGAAGATTATTTCAACTTCTCTTCTTTTAGACTCCTTAGGGAATCCTCTTCTCCCTTTTTGGCATCATCAAAGGCGAGAGGGACCCCAGGGAACATGCCTGCGAGCATAAAGTCGAGTTTCTTTGAGAGTGGAAGATTGCTTGAGTCTGTTTCTTGCATAAGCTAAGCGAAATTCCGAGCAAGTGGCTTTGGACTTGGCTACCACCAATTTCATGCCGGCCATGAGGAGGCTGAATTTGTCATTCATAGAGTTCTCAAGGCGCATAATTTCTTTTCTCTGGAATTCTTGCAACAACTCCATTTTTGTCTTGTGAGATGCATGCAACCTTTCGATGTATGCTGTATCCTTTGTTTGATATCAACATTGTCGACCATCCAAACAAGCGTTACGCCATACAATGCATTGAAATAACGAACTTGCTCAATTCTCTTGCGATTCTTTGTTGAGACCATTCTCGATCTATACCACTATCCTCTTAAGTCTGCGGTGAGGGTAGCATCCCCGTTGTCCGTCTCATATCGAGTGAAGCTTTGATATCTTTCTATCTTCTCAATCTCACGCATTTTTCTTGAAGATCTCGCGAATTCTAGCTGTCTCACTAGACTCGGTTTGCATGCCACTCTTCATCAAAGTTGAACTCATTTGGAACAATGGTGTCGTAGGGATGATTGGATCTTCTCTTATGATGAATCTTTGTTGCTCAGCAGTGGTCTCTTCTTCCAAATCTGGTAGGATCGGTGTAAAAGGAAATACCTTTGGAAAGGCATTGTCACTCACATATGGGATTATTTGTGAGGGTTGTGCCTGTGATGATTCAGCTCTTCGTACCTTAGCTCTGCGATAGCTTCATCGGCAGTGGTCACATACAATTTTATTCGTTAAGGGCCTGCCGAACACTCGAGACCCCAAGAAACGAAGCAACTCTTCCTCCTCTTCGATGTACTCAGGATGAGCGAACTGCATCCTTGAGTGATCAAGTTTCCATGCCCTCCACTCTCGTAGTCGTCTTTGAATACCTAGATACAGTGGAGAATAGATGACAACATCATCATCATCATCTTCTTTCTCCGGAAAGGAAGACAAGAGGTTCTGCTTCTCCTCGCCTTCAGTAGCATCAGTGGCAGGTGGAGAGACAACCTTTTCAACGGGATGTTCAGTTGTCTCTGCTTCTTTGCTTCCCTCAGTTGTCTGATGCCCAGCTGAGTTTTCATCGGGACTCTGTTGATTACCTTCAGTAGTTTTGACAGATTCATCATTCACTTCAGGAGACTGCACTTCTTGAGTTTCAGCAGTCTCAGATGCTTTCTCCAGCTGAGTGGCAGACTCAGATGTCTTCTCAAGATTGGATTTCTTAACTAGCCTTCGTTTTCTAGATGGGAGCAGCTGTCTTTCTCGTCTTGGCAGTCCTCTTCTTCCGTATGGCTAGAGAAGGAATTTGGGTTTCCTTCTCAGCCTCGGCTGCAGGGGCAGGAGACACGGCTGCACAGGCAGGCACGGGCAGGCGACTCGGCTGCAGGGGCAGATGCATCCTTTTTCTTAGTTGCAGGGGCAGCTTTCTTCTTCGCAGCTGCAGGGGCAACTTTCTTCTTTGGAGGAGGGGTGGCAGCTGTGTCCTCGGGTTCAGCTGATTCCCCTCATTTGTGTCCACCTTCTTTGCATGGGCTCTCTTCTGGGCACCAGATAGGTTAGCCCGGAACATCTTCTTGTTGACATGGAAGGGTTTTCCATGCCGAAGGGGAAGACCCTTCACTTCCATCAGATGGCCAATCACAAGGCCATATCCAAGAGATCCTCCAAAGCATCCATCCTCCTTAAACGTCTTATTCATTACATTCAGGCAGACTCTGCTATACACGAACTCAACCCAATTTACTTTCTTGCCATGCATGATCGCAGCCATGATGATCAGCTTAGTCTTTGACAGCTGGTTAAAGCTGCCAAACTTCATGTCTACACACTTGGAGATGACATCCATCAACTTATGATACTGGTCCTTCAGCAATTTCTTATCAGCGTTTGTGTAGACCACCTTAGCAAAGACACTTCTTCGGTTTGGCTACCTCTTTCCACGCAGCAGCCAAATACACATCAGCTTCATTAATCTCCTTCATGCCTTCCGATGGCAACAAGCAGTGCTCCGCAAGGTCCTTAACATTTATCATTATGTCCTTGCGGTGGACAGAAGACTTGATTCCTTCGTCCTGCACCTCCGCATTGACATAGAACTGTGCTACCTCCTCTAGATAGGTATGCGAGTACTCCATGGTCAGAAAAGCCTTAAGACCTGACTTTTCTAGCATCTCAGCTATCTTCTTAACTAGGATTTCATCAGAACCCTACTTCACCATACCTTCGAAATCCACTGACGCTCTTTAGTGGATTTGCTTAGAGAGCTTGACGAAATTGAACTTAGGTGCCATTTTTAGAGATTTTTACCGATTAAAACTGACAAACTTTCTTGAGGACTCTTAGGGTTTTCGAGAGAGAGAAATAGTCTGCTTGCTTGAAGATGTATATATAAGGGTTATGAAAGGACATGTCTTCGGATTTTGAAATTTTGATCGATATTAACGGTTCAGATTATCACGTCAAAAATGCATTAAATTCATCGCATTTAATGCGGCAGCATTTATATCCAATCATATGCTTACTGTGCATCTTTTTACTGTACCCGTCATTATTACGCTGACATCATCCTTAAAAACATTCTCGTTCATTAAAAACGACTGTATTTTTGTCACTTAGCTCATAAATGATCAGCTTATATCAAATATGACTTAACTCTGCCTCTCTCTTTTCATTAGTGACTCAACTGTCAGCTAACTCGATACAGCTGACTTTCCGATATGGCTGATTTACTTGGCTGAAATGTGAAAGTTGTTATTTTCTCATTTTCTTCTCGACTATCTCTGCTGATTGAGTCTTCTGAGTGTTAACTCAGCTCTATTAATCCTAGCTCATTCTTAAGCTCTTCAAATCTTGACTCACATAGGGGTTTGGTGAATATGTCGCCTAACTTGTTTTTATCGATTGAGATGTATTCCAAAGTGATGTCTTTCTTTTCAACATGATCTCTTATAAAATGATACGACATCAATGTGCTCTGTTCTCGAATGCAACACGATTACGAGTGATTGCAATAACAACTTGTGTTATCACACATAATTGGAATCTCTTTTTCTTCAATCTCATAATCTCTCATTCTTTGTCTCATCCATAAGACTTGGGCTGTGATTGCCCATAGCAATGTATTATGCTTCATTGTGGATGTGGCTATTGAGTTTTGCTTCTTGCTAAACCAGGAAACCAATCTATTTCTAAGCATTTGACATGTACCAAAGGTACTTTTCCTATCAACTCTACATCCAGCATAGTCAAAGTTTGAGTAACCAATAAGCTTGAATCCTCCTTCCATTGGATACCATAAGCTGACTTCCTGGCATCACTTCAAATACCTTAGGATTCTCTTAGCTGCAGTCATGTGGGTCTTTTTTGGTGCAGATTGAAATCTTGCACATACACCTACTACAAAGGTAATGTCTGGTCTGCTGGCTGTTAAGTAGAGCAATGATCCAATGAGAGCTCTATATCTGGTTTAATCTACAGCCTTGCCATCTGCATCCATGTCCATCTTGACTGATGTGTTCATTGGTATTTTCACAGAAGACTTCTCTTCATACCAAATTTCTTCATTAAATCTCTGGTGTATTTTGTTTGACTTATGAAGGTTCCATCCTTCAATTGCTTAACTTGAAGTCCATGGAAGAAAGTTAGCTCTCCCATCATGATCATCTCAAACTTACCTTGCATGAGGTTGGAGAAGTTATCACACAACTCTTTATTTGTGGATCCAAAAATGATGTCATCCTATATATTTGAACAAGCAGTATACTCTCTCCATCTTGAATTCTGAAAAGTGTTCTGTCCACTTTGCCTTTGGTGAATCCATTGTCAGTTAGAAACTGAGACAATGTATCATACCATGCTCTTGGTGCCTGTTTCAATCCATATAATGCTTTCTTGAGCTTGTACACCTTATCTCCAATAGTTTTCTGCTCAAAACCTGGAGGTTGTTCAACATAGACTTCTTCCTCTAGCAATCCATTTAGAAATGCACTCTTCACATCCATTTGTTACACAATGAAGTTCTTATGTGCAGCATAGGCAAGAAACATTCTTATTGCTTCCAATCTTGCAACAGGTGCAAAGGTTTCATCAAAATCTATACCTTTCTCTTGGCAATACCCTTTGGTTACCAATCTTGCTTTGTTTCTTATCACAGATCCTTCCTCATTCATCTTGTTTCTGAAAACCCATTTTGTGCCAATAACATTTTCATGGGTTGGTCTCTGCACCAATTCCCATACTTTGTTCCTTTCAAACTGATTCAGCTCTTCTTGCATGGTTTGAATCCAATGTGTGTCATCCAATGCTTGAGACACATCTTTTGGCTCTATTTGGGAAATAAAATAAGTGAACATTGCTTCTTGTTGTGCTCTGGATCTAGTTTTTACACCATCTCTAACATCTCCAATAACTAACTCTGGTGGATGGTCTCTCAGCCATCTCACATCAGGTTGGAGCAAGTCACCGGATTGACCATCTCATGACTATGTTGTTTTGAACAGCTCTTTCATCGTCATTCATTTGTAGACTTTCCAGTTGTCTTTGAGATTCAGTTGTCTCATCTTCATCTGGGTTGATTGCTCTTATTTCAGCTTCAACATAAGGACTTTTCTGCATAATTGGTTGATTCAGCTTATCAGCTAACTCTTCAATATCTTCTCCATTCACATTAGGTTCATCAAAAACCACATGGATAGACTCTTCTGTGACCATAGTCCTCTTGTTCAGCACTCTATAGGCTTTTCTCTCAGCTGAGTATCCCAAAAAGATACCTTCATCAACTTTAGCATCAAAAGCCTTCAAATTATCTTTGCCATTGTTGTGGATGAAGCATTTACATTCAAATATCTTGAATACCCAACATTTGGCTTTCTCCCTATCCAGATTTCATAAGGAGTCTTGGTTAATTGCATGTTGATCATGCATCTATTTTGAGTATAGCATGCTGTGTTAATAGCTTCAGCCCAAAATCTCTTAGACAATCCAACTTCAGCTAACATGGTCCTTGCAGCTTCCTTAAGAGTTATGTTTCTTCTTTCAGCTACTCCATTCCGCTGTGGAGTTCTTGCTGCAGATAACTCATGAGCAATACCATTTTCAATGCAATACTGAGTAATTATTCCATTGACAAACCCAGTTCCTCTATCAGACCTAATTTTTATAGTGGTCTGGATCTTTTCATTTTGAACTCTTTTCATCAGCTGAGGTAACTTCTGCAAAGTTTCCTTCTTTTTGCACATAAAGATTGTCCATTTGTATCTTGAATAATCATCTACCACTACTAAGGTGTATTTCTTTCCACTGATGTTGGCTGGTTCAACTGGACCAAATAAATCCATATGCAACAAATGCATTATCCTGGTTGATGAAGGACTTGGCTTATCCTTGAATGATGATTTGATCTGCTTTCCCATCTGGCATGCATCACAAATGCTTTCTTTCTTGTACACTAAGTCTGGCAATCCTTCCACAAGATGACTCCTTGCAAGCTTGTTGATTGTCTTGAAATTTAGATGACTCAGCTTCTTGTGCCACAACCAACTTGATTCGGCTGTGCTCTTTGCTAGAAGACATGTACTTGGTGTAGCAGTAGACCAATCTACCACATACATATTCTTTTGCAACATATGTATTTCTTCCCACTTATGATGGCTGGCTCAACTGGACCAAATAGATCCATATGCAACAGATGTAACATCCTTGTTGACGAAGGACTAGGTTTATCCTTGAATGAATATTTGATTTGCTTTCCCATCTGGCATGCATCACATACACTTCCTTTCTTGTATATTGAGTCTAGAAATCCTTCCACAAGATGACTCCTTACAAGCTTGTTGATTGTCTTGAAGTTCAGATGACTTGGCTTCTTGTGCCACAACCAACTTGACTCGGCTGTGCTCTTTGCTAACAGACAGGTGCTTGGTGTGGCAGTAGACCAATCTACCACATACATATTCTTCTGTCTAGATCCTTGCAGCACTATTTCATTTAATTCAATATCTTTGACCTGGCACACTCCCGTATTAAATACAATATTGTAGCCCTTGTCACAGAGTTGGTTGATGCTTAACAGGTTGAAGTTGAGGCCTTCAACATAAGCAACATCTGTGATTTCTAATCCATTCTTCTTGATAGATCATGTGCCTTTGATTTCCCCTGGAGCTTCATTTCCTCCAAATATGACTTTTGCACCTCTAATCTCCTTGAATCTTGACAGGTTTTTCTTGTTTCCTGTCATGTGTCTGGAACAACCACTATCCATGTACTAGGTTCCATGGCACTCATTAATGCAAATTAGCAAATTGCTTGGGGGTTTTAGGTTCATACAACTGTCTCTTTTGTCTGTATGTCTGTATGTGTGTTTTAGCAATTGCCTTCTTTGGGTAGTTGTGATATTTCTGAGTGTAATGCTTGGGTGCATATGTGTGCTGATAATAGCTCTTTTGCCTTTGAATGACCTTTGCTGAGGTTTAGGTCTTTGACATTTTGGCTTGTATTCCATTGGTCTTTGCTGATATTTCACATTGTTCCAATCAGCTTGGCTTGGATAGTTTCTACCATTCCCAACATTTGTGTTTCTCTGATGAAACTTCTGAGGTTTTTGGTAGCTCTGTTTATTCTTTACAAGTACTTTCTATTTGGAGTTTGTTGAGGAACTCTGCTGGATTTTTTCTCAGTTGTCCTCTCAGCATACTCAACTGGCTATTTTTATTTTCCCTTGTATCCAAGGCCAGTTTGTTTGTGATTGTGCTTTGGGATGAATGTGGGTGCAACATTTGGTGTTTTGGGTTTTTGAAATGCTTCATTGCTTGAAGATCATTTTGCCAAAGTCACTCTAGGAGTTTGACTGTGCACAAAGGAATCGAATCATATGCTTGTCTTATCTCCACATTCTTTTTGACTCATGATAAGATCATCCATAGATTTGGATGCTTTTGTAAATGAGGCAATCACATTTTGAGATCTTGTTCCCAATTTTCTCTGGCTATCTATCTCTCTAATAGTTTAGCATTCTCAGCCTTCAGCTCTGTGTTCTCAAAAGCTATGTGACTTAGAATGCTCAGCTCCTTAGCCAGCTGTGAGTTTTGGTTTTTAAGCTGGCTATTTTCCTCATTTAGGAGTGTGTGTGAGGATTTAATGTGCTCAAAATCTTTTATCATTTTTCCTAATGAATCATAGAGATCGGTGGGTGATGAAGTGTGTGTATCACAATCACTATCACTAGAATCTGAATGAGATGAGTTAGAGTGTACCTCATCTTCTTGGTCTGGTTGATCTTGTTCTTTAGCTATAAGACAGATCAAGGCTTCTTCTTCAGAATCACTTGAGTAGTCGGCTTCACTACTCTCTCGAAATCTCTTCTTTGGACTTAGTTGTCTCAGCAGTCTCAGCAACCAACATGGCTTTCTTCTTTTCCTGTCTTCTTTCTCTGAAGACTTTTCTTTCTTCTTCATTCCTATATTTGTTGACCGATGGATAGGAACAATCTATTGCAAAATGCCCTAGTTGTGCCAATTCCAACACGGGTTCTCGCTCTTTTCTGTCCTTGGTTTATCAGCTCTCTGATGTTCTACTCGTTGATGCTCAGCTCTCTTGGGTAGCCTATCTTCCCTTGACTTAGATGGGGCTGAATGTCTCCTGGAGGTTTCACCCTTTTTTCTTTTATAGTTCTTATTAAAGAACTTGTTGAATCTTTTAACCATCAGGGCTATTTCCTCCTGGTCTATGGCTTCTTTGGGTTCAACTCTCTTTCCATCCTTGACTATTAGTCGGTATCTTGGAGTGCATTGTCTCCTCTTGATCCTTTCTTCTCGGCTTAAACTCATTGGCTTTTTAGGTGCGAGAATAGCTCATGGTTGGATGTTTTTGAGAGATCCATTTAATGTCTTCGAGCCATAGTCTTCATTTCCCATTCAGCTGGAAGACTCCTCAAGATCTTCATACACATCTCCTTTTGTGTGTATTCTTTCCCAAGAGCTGAAAGCTCATTTGTAATTTCAGTGAATATGGCATCTAGCTGGTCCATAGATTCACCTGCAAACATTTTAAAGTTTTCAAATTTTTG
Source organism: Rehmannia glutinosa (assembly GCA_016081115.2). Taxonomy (NCBI): domain Eukaryota; kingdom Viridiplantae; phylum Streptophyta; class Magnoliopsida; order Lamiales; family Orobanchaceae; genus Rehmannia; species Rehmannia glutinosa. The sequence goes on along the minus strand of JABTTQ020001812.1, from coordinate 25,499 downwards.
AACAACAACAGACAATTTATTTTCTTTAATTTGCTCGATCCTTCACAAATTAATGTTAGCTTATTCCGTTTTCTTTTCTTTGTTTTTGCGAGGATTTGACTTTATTGAACATTACTTTGTTCAAAGTCTTATAAAGTATATCCTCGGCCACATTGTCAAGTTGTATCTCTTCCTATCATCATTAGTCCACTCGATCCTTGGTTTTTCAACCATGGCTGGTCTTTCTTCAGCAACAGCTTCTTCTCCTTTAGCTACAATTTTGCTCTCCTTCTGATCGTGTTCACTTTTAATATTTGCAGCGGCCCATCCTCTATCACAAGCCACATTTCATCGTGTAGAGCTGATAGATGAGCCTGCATACGAATTTTCCAATCATCAAATTCTTCAACAGTGAACATAGGAATGTGTGTCAAATTTGTTTCCATGACAAACTTTGCTAAAAATGAAAGATTTTGAAAATGCAAGTGTTTAAAACCTTTTTTTGAAAAGATAGAGATCTAGTTCAGTAACCAGTGCGGAAGGCTCAATGAACCAACTGCTCTGATACCACTTGTAGGTCTCAAGGGGTATGAGTAAGGTTTAGAGGGGGGGTTGAATAAACCTTACCAATTTATTGATTTTAGTCCTTTTAAAACATTACAGAGTTAACTCAAACAGTTGCGTCCTTGAGGGACAACTAATTTGGTTATTCAAATAGATTATCCACTCAACGGACTCGATAGAGTCATTGATATATTAACTCGATTGTTTAACTTTGAACTTTAACTTAGGTGTGTTGGTTTTATCGTGGAAGACTTAACACCCTTTGAATTGATTTAAACTTGTTTTAACACTTGATTTTAAGCACTTGGTTATTAATCGAGTTGGATAGAAAATAAGTTTATCGAGATAATATAAATATGCGAAGAGAAGTAAATGTGATGGAAAATAAATGACACAGATTAATTTTTATAGAGGTTCGAAGATGGGGTAATTCTTCTAATCCTCTCTTCTCCAACTCCTGGAGGAATCCACTATGTAAAAGATCCATTTACAAAGTGGTCAGCCTGAGACGACCTTTGGTCACACAGATGGCTTCTCGTCCAACTCAACTTCTTCACAGGGAAGCTGCCTTGCTACTTCAGCTCACTTTCTCAAACTCTTGGATTTGATCACGAAGCCCTCCAATAACTTGATACTAGTTCGACCTTGAACCTTCCTACGATCCTCCTCGGATAGTAGACCCCTTTTGATTCTTCAAAAGTTTCCTCTTCAACAGGTTTGAAGTTGTCTTTTCTTCACAGCTTGTGTTGGATCGATTTCCTTCGAGTTTTAGGCTTGAGGATTTTGCTTGAATATTTTTGAGAATATTTGCAGGTTAATATCTTGAATAATGCTTGATTTCTCAGGTGTGCAAGGTCGTCAAGGTTACCTTTTCTCAATGAATTTCCTCAGCCTTTTATAGTGGACATTCAAAAATCTGCCCGTTGAAGAGATAGGTTGATTTCAAAAGTCACTTGTGTTCGTTGGCTTGTCTTTTCTTGGTCCTCATCTTGAGATGTAGACCGCTTCCTCATATTAAATGAATTTGCGACTTTGGGTTTCGACACGAGGTGTAGTGGTTCCCATTAGTTCATTCCTTTGCACGCTTACTCGATGAGCACTTTAAGACCAAAGCGATGGAAGTATTACTTATTTAAGTAATGTTCTTGACTTCAGGCAACGGATTCATTTCGATTAACTCTCTTCATTCTGCCTTTTTCCCCAAGTGACTTGTGTCTACTCCAATCATAGGATGACTCATCCGCCACTTCAACCCGAGACTTGGCTTCTTGACTTGACTTTAGTGACTCTTCACACGGCCTATTCCTCGGTGATACATCTTGATCGAGTTCTTGATCTTCTTTCTTGGCCATACTCAATTGTTCCACCGCATGAGTCTTAACCAGATCTTGATTGACTTCTTGTATTTCCAGAGTCTAGGCGACTTGACTCAACTTTTCAAATTCCCGATCTATTACAATGAACATTACAAGGAAAATAGTGCCAACTTTCTAGCTTAAGTTTTACATGGCATTCATCAAAATCTACAAAATAAATTCCCAACAATGCTTTTATTTCTATGCTCGATTTCGTAAGCAAACAATATTATTTTTTTCATATCTTGTCATGCTCTACATTAAGTAATGGTATATTTAATATTGTGTTTTATTTTATGATTATACATAGCATACATTGTTGAAGAAGTCATTGAGATTGGGCAAAAGATTTGAGATATTGTTGGAGATAGTGGATGAAAGCGATGAAGAGTGATGGACTTGAGTGGGTTTGACTTGGCAATAAATTATTTTATTTATAATGAAAAGTATTATTTATTATTCTTTTCATGTATTAGCTATTATACTATAAAGTAAGGGTGTGCACGGTCCGGTCCGGTCTTGAGATTTAGAAATCTCCAGAACTGTTCCAAAGTTCGGAGATCCCAAAATTAAATCTCCAGAACCAAACCATCAAAAAACTCTCCATCCCGAACCGTCCCAATTTGCTAATATTCTTTGTTACACTGCTACTATAAAGTATTAGTTGTTACACTGCAAAGTATTAGCTAATATTCTTTTTTTGTTGAAACTATAGATTTTTTTCCCAATTTGCTTCAAAGGGCATTTTGTAGCTATTGTTATCAATTTTGATGCCGGCGAGGTGCAATATCTGGATAACTTGGTCCATCATGAGGTTGTTGTAGAAAAGTACAACAAGCTTGGGACTGTTGTGGTAAACTACAATATTTTGTTTCATTAGATTATTTTTGTAAAAGTATCGGAAATATTAGTTAATATTCTTATGGTTTTTCACTTATTCCAAAGAAAATAATTTTTTGTTTTGGTGAAAGAATTAAGTTACCCACAAGCCCAAGAGGTTGAGCATTTTCCCTGAAAAAATGTTCCTTCACCGTGGCAAGCAAAGTGCCAACAACGTGGATTGTGGTGTATTTTTTAATGCACCACATGGAAAATTTAATTGAGCAAGTCTACTCAAGGCCGTTTGAAATTGGTATGATTCTTGCCGCTGTATGATTTTTTTTCATTCCTTTCTTTTTTGTTTTTTTGTAGCGCAATGTAAGGCGTGCTTTAAGGGCATCATTCTGCTCCAGAACTGGACCCTGGACTCTTACTTGGCCTAATTAGGCCCTTCTTCAAGAAATCACCCACTTTACTTAATACTGAACTGAAAGAAGACCTTATATAGCTCTATGAACTCTTTAAAAGCAACCTTTAAGCACCTTTAAAGCTCATATAGAGGAATAGAAAGGAGTAGCTCATAGCTTGCCTTAGCTCATTAGCGAGATCTAGCTCTCATCTTGGCTTGCAGCCGCTAGCTTCCTTGCTTAATAGATCGGTAGACCAACTATTCTATTTCATCGTAGGACTCTGAAATAGTGATGGTCATTCCTTAACGACCGCGGGGATAGTTTCCGGGGAACGAAGGAGAAAGTCCGTTGGTGCTGGCGTGGACGTGTGCTTACCTTACCAATGCCTTTATCCCGGGGAAAGATAAAAAAGAAAGTCAGATATGTCCGCCACTGCTTAGCTACTGTTGAACACGTTGAATGACAAACGAGTTCAACTTGAGAAGGATGTTCTTGAATTCGCGAGAGCCCTGAAGTAGCTTGAAAAATGATTTTCATGTAAGATTTTATTGAACCTGTAGTCATTTTTATTAGTTTCATAGTGATATATTTTGTTAACATAATGTGTTTATGATGTACAGTGGTCCAAGATGGTTGGTTGTTTGTGTTTAGAGGATGGTTGGTGCAGGATCTGGATTTTTGAATGTTTATGAAAAAAACAATTTGAATATTTTAGGCAAGTATTATTAGTTACATGTAAATATGTTATTATTGAATGTTAAAAGTATTAGATTTGCTTTTTGTTAGTTTTGTAGATGTAATCTCGCTTTTGTTAGTCGTAGATGGTTGGTACAGGGATTATTAGAAGTACAAGCTAACGTCTTTTTACAAGCGATTTGCAAGTATTATAGGTTCATGTATGTGTCCTTGAACAATTAATAATTAATGTTTTTAACAATTAACAAGTATTATAGAGTTCGGAATGTTTTTACAATGCATTAAGTTCAAATAATAAACAATCCTAGAACAATAAAACATGAGATATGAATTCACACACAAAATAAAAAATGTATCGAATCTGATGACAAGTATTAGCGGAATCGTTACAATGTATTAATCCATTGCCGAAAGAAAAGTGGCACAACCAACAATGTATCTATAAAACATAAGATATGAGAAGACATTGAAATAATCATAACAAGTAACATATAACAAGTTATGAATTCCCACACAAAAATAGGAATGTATCAACAGAATCTTTGTAAAATGTATTAGCAAATACATTGGCAAGTATTAGCAAATAAGTTACAACGTATGGCGAGAGGCGTGAATTGTAAACAATAATCGAGAATTAAGTACAAATAATCAACCATCCTAAAACAGTCTAGGATTAGGAGTTTTTCGGCAACACTCTTGATATATTTGTGTTTGATGTGTCAAGACTCTTCTTCTTCTTGCTTTTTTTCAAAATGCCCTTTCGCTCTATGTTTTACGCGCTTTTTGTAATGGGCGAGTAGGATCTAGGATATTAGTAGAAGAACTAGAAATCTCGGTTTAATTGCGAGAATTCATTATAGCAGACCATCAATTCATCAATTGTCATAGAATCCGGTTATAACCATCTTCAAGGATTCTTCTTGCTTTCTCCTTTTCTTGGCATTTCAAATACCGTTATAATACTTGCGTGCCATTTCATGACGCCTTGATGAATGCAATTCTTGGGCACATTACTCTGTCGAATTCCTCTATCTAATTTATCCCATAAGTCTTTTTTTCAAACTTATCTTGTTTGATATAACAATTTTGTATTTCATTCACCGAATTCACATGAAGGACCCATAACGAATGACGACACAGTAAACCATATTCTTCAAATCTCTTGCAAGAGCAACTTATCAATTTAGTTGCGAAAAGACAAAATGTCAATATATGTGAACCAACTCCATCATCATTCGAAATATTTGAAAACATAATGTCGCTCTCAAAATGGAACCTTGTACAAGAAGTGAAATTGACTTAAAAATTCATCTTCAAAATCTTTAAAAAATGTCAATGTGTATACTTGGAAGGATGCTTCAATAGTCGTTAATGGAAATATAGATGTAGGAGCTGCCCTTGAACACCTAAATTCATCATTTGCTTCATTGATCCTCCAATGTTTAATTGTTTCCTTGAAAATTCCATAAAAGTTAGTCAAACTGGTTGTTTTCTTCACATTAAATCCAATGGCATAGTTTGTACTTTCACTTTGCCGTGAAGACAATATTCGAAAAGAGAAAAGTCTTTGTTAAGTACACTTCACCGTGAAGACAATATTCGATGAGAAAAGTCTTTGTTAAATGTTGTACACCACTTCTTCCTTCAATCAAATAACCTCTTAAACCATGGATGGTCATTTTTGTAATCTTTTTCTCCCAACCTCACGAAATGCAGTACTGATTTGATTTGTGCACCATGATAAACACTTGATAAATGCATTGTTGAAGCATTTGTCGCCTTTCAACTTCCCGAACCAGCTTACAGCATTTTGATAGAGGTGCCATAAGCATAACCTATGCCATGTTCCTGGGAAAACCTACATAAAAAATAAATAAAATAGATTGAAATTATTACATATAACAATTGGATGTATTAGTATTAAGAAAGAAAAATATTACATATAAACAGAAAAGTATATTTTTAAATATAAACTGAGACAGAGCACAGTTCAGTAGGCATTACATTTAATACTGAAAAGTATTACACATGGCATTGTAATGTATTATCATTAACAAAGTAAAGTATTACGCATTAACTGACGTGCAAATTGTACAGTAATATTTTACCTTTTCAATTGAATTTTCAATTGCTAGATCTTGATTTGTGCGATTGATATAGGGCATTGACCCTCCATTGATTTCTTAAAAACTTTAAAAAGTCAATCGAATGATTTGGTTTTCTCATCCGCTATGAAGGCACAACCAAACATCACGTTAATTCCAATGATTATTAATCCCGATAAAGGGGCACAAATCAAATTATACCGATTTGTTCGATATGTTGTATCAAAGATAACAACATCACCGTATATCTTGTAATCCTCCTTCATCATTGAATTCCTCCAAACTAGATTACACAATCTTCCTATATCATCTAATTTAACTCTGGAAAAAAAGTCTTGATCTTCAGCATCTTGTTGGTACAACATGTCAATCAGCGTTTGTGCATAGCCTGCCTCTATTGCATTCATTTGAAACGATTCACAAAATTCAAGTGATCCTTCATTGTATGACCAATGAACTCTTCACCCCCTGCATCTTGCGCCATGTATCAGAAAGATTCAGTGGCTCTCATTCCAGAAGAAATCATCTCCCCAATAGCATTAGCCTTTTCAGTGGTAATCACCCTTTCAGAACAATGCAAATGACTCTACTCTTTTCTAGTGAGTTTGTGGTTGTGCAACATACTATGGTCAACAATTTCATAAACACCATTGATGTTCAACTTTGCCCTCAATGATGCCCTACATCCTGTCCGTGTATTATAAAATATTTTCTTTTTTTTCTCAATGGTGTTTCTGGGTGTTGTAGATCCCACGCAGGAACATACAAAATACTTTTCTGTCACAACACCAACATCATTGTATCTCGTAGTTGTTTTACGAATACTAAATCCAAGCTGCCGAGCATGATTGCGATACTGTGTATATATTTCAACACTATTCTTCTTCATACTAATAAGACAACCAATCAAGTATTTTGTTATATTTAACAGAAGAAAATAATTAACAGGGGGGAATATATGAAAATTATGACATTTTTCATAATAAAACACAATACATTTGCATGTATTTGTATTAGTTTTTTTAGCAACAAAACCTGATTTTTACCTTTAGCTTCTATTTGAATGATATTGTCCCCCTGCTTTCTGTCATTTTTGCCTTCTTCATTCTCATCACTAGAATCTGTTAGTGTTATTACACCTAAAAATAATACAAATTAGGAACTAAGAAATAAAATAGATAATAAGATGCACCTAAAATTTAGATATATTTATTTGATACATCTAATACATTTAGAATGCAATGTGTAATGCTTTTCTACAATATTGTGCCATTTAATAATAAAACGCAGAGACTTTTCACGAAGCTATAAAGTCTAATACATTTTTTTGTTACATCTAATACATTAGAATGCGATGTGTAATACTTTTCTACAAAGTTGTGCCATTTAATAATAAAATGCAGACTTTCCACGAAGTTGTAAAGTCTAATATATATTTTTTTACATCTAATACATTAGAATGCGAGGTGTAATACTTTTTAATAATGAACCAAATGAAAAATACACGACATTCACTTTCATTACCTCTTGTCATTCTTCAAGTTATCTCCAAACTCTATTGTCGCACCTTCTTAAGCTTTTGTCCAATGTAGATTTAACTACTAAGTAGCCGGAATATAAACACAAAATAAATACGTATTAGGCTTGACGCGAACACATAGATTGATGGTTTTGCGGCGGAGGTGATGGTCGACGGAGGTGTTAGTGCGAATTTGCGAGAGATGGCGGAAGGAAAATATCATGTAGTGTAGGTGCACACCGGGTGGATGCGCCATGATGTAGTGTTTTTACGCCTCCTTCGGTGTCGTCTTTCGCCGTTGTGTGTTGTTTTTAATGGGGAATGTGGCTCACGGTGTTGATTGTGGTTAAAGGAGGAAGAAGGCGAGAAATTAGGGCTCCAAATCATGACTCACGAGGATGTCGGAATGCGGTATTTGGATTTTTATTTTTATTTTTTGGCAAATGCGGGTCGGGGTTGGGCAATGGGTAGGATATTTAGACGCTAATGGATCTAGTTTTGTTAGACGGTGCAGAGAAGACTAGCTCTTGATTGAAACATCCTTACACATATATGGTATGGTCAATTCAATAATTTTTAGTGTTACTTTTGCCTTCCTCAATAATCAAAATATATATATCAAGGTTTAATTCATTATCACAATTCACAACTATTTATTTGGGCTAAAGCTACTCTTAAATGCTCAAGGCACTTTGGTGTGGAATTAGTGGGATGATATTTTCATAAGATAGTTGTGTAGCCTTCCACTAAATTGGCAATATGACAAAGTTGCCTTATTTCTCTCCTTTTTTCTCTCATCTTCCCACCATGGGAGGATAGGTGTAGGTCCCAAGGATGTGGTGTAAGATTTAGAAGGGGGGGTTAAATAAATCTTACCAAATTTTCACTTTTAGTCTCTTTAAGATTTTCAACAGAGTTGACTCAAATCAGTTCGTCATTGGGGACAGCTAGATTGGCTATATCCAGCTAAGTTACCCACTCAATAGACTCGATGGAGTTGTTGATAGTATAACTCGGTTGCTTAAGCTAATACTTAAATTTAGTTGATTTGGTTTTTTAAACAGCGGAAGACTTAACACCCTTTAGATTGATTAAAGCTTATTTTTAACACTTGTTTTAGCACTTTGTTATTTATTAGTTGGATAGCAGATTTAACTAACAGCAAATATAAAAATATATGCAAGAATGTAAGTGCTGAAAGTAAAAATAATGACACAACTGGTTTTTATAGTGGTTCGAGGATGGGGTAATTCCTCTAATCCACTCTTCCCCAACTCCTGGAGGAATCCACTAAGTAACAGATCAAGTTACAAAGCAGTGAACAGTCTAGGGACAGCTTTGATCACACAGTTGGCTTCTCCTGTGACTCATCTTCTTCACGAGGCAGCTGCCTTGCTACTTCAGCTGACTTTCAAGTCCTTGAATTTATTCACATATTCCTCCAACAAATTTGAATCTTCTAGTTGATTGGCATGTGTTTTGCATGTGTTTTGCATGTATTTTGGACTTAATTTTAGCTAGAATGTGTTGTTATGCATCATTACATGAGTAAATAGGTCTTTATTTACTGTTTTGTGGAAAAGGTATTCGCTTTGCTCGTTTTGTAGGAATTTGTTGATAATTGTAGCATTTTGGCAACAATTGAACATTGTGATAAAGAACCGCCAATACTTCACGTAATGTACAAAGTTTGGAGTTGAATCGAGAGAAGTCGAGAGAATCCGAAAAATGGAAGAAAACGGCCGAGTATTCATTGCGGCCCAGTGCGCAGGCGGGCGGCGTCCGTCCCTGGCACGGCCCGTGCGCCAACTAACACCGAGTCTCAACCTTCGACCATACACACGGCTGGTCGTGTGCTAGCGCCATATCCGTCGTCCTTGGCGATTTGAAAGTTTACTGCGGCTTTTAAAGACGAGTCAATGCGTGTGTTAGGTGCACGCGGCCAATCTTTGTCTTGGAAAAGCAGTCCGACATGTTTCGAACTAGGTTTTTGACCCGAACGAAGTGAGATAGAGGCAGGCAGCCACAAACAAGGACATCTTGATTTTGCCTAGAAAGCGGAGAAAAAGAAATCTTCCACGGAGGAGAATGGAGAGATCGATCAAGACCGCAAACACACCATCGAGGATTAAAGATAGATCGAGAGATCGTCAACATCCCGGAGTTCACTCATTCCATAGTATTTTTATTTTCAATTAGTTAGACATGAACATGAATAATTTGTCTATGGATTATTTATTTTCTATGTGTCGGCTAAACTTCTTGTGATTCCCTGGTTTGGGAGTAGGTTAATGGATACTTTTATTTGATGATTAATTGTAATTAAAGTTAATGTTTTCCAACCCTATTCAAGTACTTTGCTTTAATTCTTGTTTTTATTAAAACGCGATTGGTTTAACTTGTTTGATGTATTGATTCATAATTCTAACCGATGAGTTTCAATACTAGATCTATGAGTACTTGACATGAATAACTTTGCAGGATTGAGAAGTCGTGAATATTCGTGAGGCTTTATAATCTTATTAGCTTTTGGGAGTTGGATATCTCATGTTGAGTGGAGATCTTTGGCATAGATATTCCAATCAACGCTTTATATGCATCTCGAGAGAGGGTAAATTACTTTTGTGATTGGTCTATAGGGAAGAATCGTTTAACTTTGGTTTGATTAATCGATAATAAAAGGGGATATTAATGAAACCATAACCAGAATCCATTCATCTACTTGATCTTTTAATCAACTCTTTGCTTTGTTTCTTTTAGGATAAATTTCTTGTCTTAGTATTAATAAAACCAATTCACCCCAAATTCGATCGTCTAGATAAAAATAAAGCTATTACAATCCAATATTTAATACATTAATTTATTAGTCTCGTGGATTCGACCTTGCTAACCCTATTCTATAAAGCTGCCTTTGTACACTTTCGGTGAAGCTAAAAAAAGCGAACAAGTTTTTATTCATGTTGCCGAGGACTAATTAAATTTTTAGTACTAATATTGCGATAAATAGAATTATTTTTAATGTAGACATTTTTTTCTTCCCTGTTTATTTTGTTGTTTAATTCTACTTACTGTGTTTGACTTGTTTTCTTTAGTTGGTTCGGGTAGTGTGCATGAACACTGCGCTCGGCAAAGGAGAATTAGCTCCATTCATACCTGAGGTTGAGGCTTTTGCTAGGTGGAATAGTGCGGCTCTAAACGGGGCGAGAAAGACAAAGAAAACGGTATAAGCGAGGCATAGAAGATAACAACGGAGAGAATAACGATAACGAAGTCGAGAAGGTAACAAGCCCCAGGCCAATAGGGTCAACATTGAGTTATCGATCTTAGAGGTTCGTGATCCGTGACAAAGCGATTCACGATTACTTTCACCCACGGATCAATCGCAACTATGGTGGAATTGCCAATGTCCCAATCAATGCGAATAACTTTGGTGAATGCCAACATCGATCTCGTTTGGTGCGGAGAATCGATTTAGGGGTTTCCGTCTGAGGATCCCAATTCTCATCTTGTGAACTTCATCTGATTTGAAATACAATCAAGATGAATGGGGTGACTGATGATCTTATATGTCTTCACCTATTCCCTTTCTCTTTAAGGGATAAAGAAGCTGCAGAATCTAGGCACCCTAACTCGGGGGAGTGTGAACCATGGGATGAGCTGAGTCGAGGTTTTTGTTTAAATACTTCCCACCAAGTAAGACACTACTGCTCAAAAGTGAGATCACTCGATTCATGCGGTTTGACTTGACTGAACCGCTTGTATAAGGCACAGGAAAGATTCTTCGATTTATTGAGCGGAGTGCACTAACACGGATTTCTGAGGATCAACAACTCTATTTCTTTTACAATGGGTTGATGGGACAGACTAGGTCGTTTGTAGATGCTGCCTTGGCGAGAGGCGCTCTTGCAAGATTCCCGGAAGATGCATTCAACTTGTTGGAGGAGATGGCCATGAATAGCTATCGGTGGCCCTCTCCAGAGGACTAATGTGAAAATGGTGGCGAGATTCTTGGTCGGACCCAATTAAGGAGTTAATGGCTCGAGATAGTTTGTATTGACAAATCAATTGAAGCGCGTGCGAAGGCAAATGAGGGAAAGCGGGTGTAAGTAATGGGGAGTTCGCTTTTGAGATCGATGGAGGAAGCAAATTATGTTAATAACCGGAATTTCAACAATTTTAAACAATGGAACTCAGCTCATTACCATCCGGGTTTGAGGAACCACGAGAACTTCTCCCTACGCAAACACAAAGAATGTGATGCAACCACCACCTGGTTTAATGTGACAAACAATGTCATTAATGCTGAGGCTAAGCCAACTATGGAGAAATTTTCACCTCGTTTATGAGTGAAACGAATGATTCAATAATGATGATCTGAAGCTGGATAAAATCGAAACCATGTCACACAATTGGACACTATGGGGTCCCAAATGAAAAATCTTGAAACCCAAATTGGCCAATCGGCTACGATTATTGGTGGCGCATCGAAAAGGCCAATTTCAAGCAACACTGAGAGTTAATCCAAGGAAGCGAGTAAAGCCATTCATCGGCGAGTGGAACAGAATCGAGGGGCCAAAAATACCCGAAGATCTTGCGACGGTGAGGGGAGAATGGCATGCGCGCCATCGCCTGTGAAGCGGCCCGATCGTGCGCTTTAAAGGCGCGATTATTATCTCAGGGAGATGCTGGCCAAAGAAATGGCGATGTTGAGGCGAGGAAGGAGTTGAGTATCATCTTGCTTTGAACAAAAGGGGCTGAGAAGCTTAAATCTTCCTCTAACCCCGATATTTCTAAACTTAATGTTCCCCTTCCTTTTCCCTAATGTTCTCAAAAAGAAAAAAGTTAGATCTTAATTTGCTAAATTTTTGGATATATTTAAGAAAATCGCATATTAACATTCCTTTTTGCGGGGCGCGTTGGAGCGAGTCTGCTAATTACGCTAAATTTTTAAAGGATGTTATGTCAAAGAAGAGAAAGATAAGCTGGGTTCGAGGCGATCGTCGGCTGAGAAGAATGCGGTGTGATAATCCGGAGAAAACTACCACGAAACTAAAAAAGATCCGATGAGTTTCACTATCCTCAGCTATTGGTGATGTTTTTCTTTAAGAAAGCACTTTGTGATTTAGGAGGCGAGTATTAACTTGATGCCCTTGTCCATTTTCGAGCAACTTGGATTGGGAGGGTGAAGCCATCTATGGTCACCTTACAACTTGCGGACCGATTACTCACGTATCCAAAGGAATCATCAAGGATGTGCTTGTAAAAGTTGATAAATTCATATTCCCATGGATTTTTGGTCTTTGGACATGGAGGAGGACAAACACGTCCCTTTGATACTTGGGCGTCCATTCCAGCTACGGAATGCCTTGATAGATGTGTAAAGGAGAGCTCACATTATGGGTTAATGATGAGCATGTTTTATTTACTATCTATAAAGCACTTCAATTTCATGATGGTGTTGAAAGTTGTAGTTTCATAGGCGTAGTTAGTCTTGCATTGATGAGTATCACGGATCATACATTGTTTAAGGATGATTTAGAGTTTGGTTGACACATTCGTGCTCGATATCAAACATCTTTGATTGATTTTTATAACCAGGACTTGTATGATTGCGTTTGTGCTTTAGATAACATCACGGGAGCTCTGCAGGAAGCGAGAGCGCGCACACGCGAAAAAAATATCACGAGTCTTTCTACAACGGTGCGACCTATGCTGAGAACACGCCAGGTCGTGCGCATGGTCGAAAAAAAAAGATGAAAAACACGAAGAAGCGCCACGACCGTGCACATCTAAGACGGGGGCCCGTGTGCATGGTGAAAAAAGACGAAACTGAAGAAAGCACGGCCCGTGCATCCCCGACCTGGCGATCCATGTAAGGTTGAAGAAAATGGAGCATTACGAAGAGAGCATGGCCCGTGCGCTGAGTCAGCGAAGCTGTTGTCGTCAGCGAGAGCCCGCCAGAACAGAACTCAAACCCTTGCCCGAACATCTCAAATATACATTTCTTGGAGCAAATGACACGAATCCGATAATCGTATCATCTTTTTTTTAACTTCAGTTCAACTCGATAAATTGCTTAGGGTGTTAAGAAAACATAAGTGGGCGACGGGTTGGTCAATCTCGATTTAAAAGGCATCGATCCATCGATTGTAATGCATAAAATTAGAATGGAAGATGTTGTTAGAATTCTATTGTTTAGATTTTGATGAATGCCATGTAAAACTTAGAATAGAAAGTTGGCTCCCAATTCTTGCTTTGAAATGTAATGTAACAATTAGAGTGGCAAGCCGAGTTAAATCGCCTACGCTCCAACTTGCAAGAAGACAAATCGCTGAAGGCTTGAAGGAAAACTTCTGTGTGAGACAATTTGAGTACAACAAAGAAGAATGCGGACAGGGAACTCGATGAAGAAGCGGTGAGATGCACGGTGAGTGGAACATCGGTCAAGTCAACTCAAGAGGCCAAGTCTCAGTGAAGTGACAGAAGAGTCATCCAATGATTGGAAGGCGACTCCCTAAGTCACCTGGGAAAGCGAGGAAATGCGGTCAGTCGAGATAATCGTAAAAGAACCGTTTGCAGTAAATCAAGAGATTTACTTAAACAAGTAATATCTCCATACTACCTTTCTTGGAGTGCTCGATCCCGAGCGTGCAAAAGAAATGAACCAATGGGAAGCACTACACCGTGTCGAACTGCGAAAAGGTGATAAAACATTTCATACGAAATGGCAATTCCAGAAGCGCACACCAACGATGCAAAGTGACTTTCAAAAATGAGCCTATCTCTTCAATGGGCAAATTTTTGAAAGTTCACTATAAAAAAGGCCGAGGAGTTTGATTGAGAAAGAAGGATCGTGAATGAATGACACACGTGAGATATACAAGCTTATCAATAATCAAACATTCTCAATCCTCAAACCTACATCTCAAGTACATCAATCCAACACTTACCTTGAAGGAAAGAGAACTTCAATCAGTTGAAGAGGAAAATCGAAAACAAAGGGTCTACATTCCAAGAAGGATTGTAGAAAGGTTCAAAGGTGAACCAAGTCTTAAGCTTTTGGAGGCTTCGTGATCAAATCCAAAGTGCTTGAGCAAGTGAGGTTTGTAGTAGCAAGCGGTGCCACTGTGAAGAAGGTCGTCGAGAAGCGGTGAGTGATCAAGGCGTCTCGGTGAGTCCCAAAAGGATTAAGTCGGCCGTTGTTGTGATCAAGACTTGTCTGATGTTACCACTTTGTAAACCGATCATTACTTAGTGGATTCCTCCGGGGAGTTGGAGAAGAGGAGTAGAAGAATTACCCCATCTTGAACCTCATAAAAACTTTCTTTGTGTCATTTACATTTCGAATTTAAATTTACTCGCACTTTTAATTGCTTATATCTGTGATAAATTTGCTATCCATTTGATAATCTATAAGTCTTCATCAAAATTTGTAAAAACTTGCTTAATCAAACTTAAGGGTGTTAAGTCTTCCATTTGAAAACAAAACCACAAATGAGTCAAATTATAGCCAATTTGAGTTACTCTATTATGACTCATTTCAAGTGATTTGAGAGATTAACTCTCTTGAGGACTAATTATCCCATCAAGACACTGCAGATGTAGAATCAGAGATTTAAAAAGGCACAAATCGAAAATTTGGTAAGGTTTATTCAACCCCCCTTCTAAACCTTACACTTACACCCCTTGGGACCTACAAGTGGTATCGGAGGCGGTTGGTTCATTGAACCTCCGCCGGGTTCTTGAACTAGATCTCAAACTTTTCAAAAAGTGCCGCTTTTTAGTACTTAAATTTTCAAAACTCTTTTCTATCATTAAAAGTTATTATCATGGAAGCAAATCTAACACGCATTCCTATGTTCACTATTGAAGAATTTGATGATTGGAAAATTCGCATGCGGAGCTCACCTATCAGCATTACATGATGAGATGTGGATAGTGATAGAAGATGGGCCTGCAAATATTAAAGGTGAACAATACATGCGAAGAGTTGCGGTGAAGGGGAAAGATCGACACCAGGACAGTCATGGTTGAAAAACCAAGAATCGAGTGGACAAATGATGACAGAAAAAGATACAACCTGGACAATGTAGCCAAGGACATTCTTTACAAAACCTTGGATAAAGCCATGTTCAACAAAGTTAAATCTTAAAAGGCTAAGGAAATGCGGGACAAGTTGACTTTGATTTGTGAAGGTTGAGCAAATCAAAGAAAACAAATTATCGATGGTACATGAAAGTTTGAAAATTTCAAAATGATCTCGGGAAGAACCTGGATCAACTAGGCAGCTCGATTCTGAGAAATCACAAATGAAATTTGTCTACACTTGGAAAGGAATATACACAAAAATGTGTATGAAAATCTAAAGAGTCTTCCAAATGAATGGGAAATGAAGGTCATGGCATTGAGACACTCCATGGACCTATCAAAGACATCCAATCATGAGTTATTCTCGGACCTCAAAGCCTACGAGTTTGGTGAGAAGGAAAAGACCGAGGAAGAGGCAATTTGTACCCAAAACAATTGCTCTAGTTGTCAAAGGAAGGAAGGAGTTTGAGGTCAAAGAGGCAATTGACCCGAAGAAATAGCCCGATGGTTAAAAAGATTTAACAAGTTCTTTAACAAGAACTACAAGAGAGGAAAGGTGAATCCTCCCGAGAAGACACTCGGCTCCTCCAAATCAAGGGATGATAGGCCAACCAAGAGAATGATCATCAACAAGTTGAGTATCAAGAGTGACAACTCAAGAATAGAAAGAGTTGATCAAAAGGCTGAATATCTATGTTGGAATTGTAGACAACCAGTCACTATGCCATTATTGCTCATATCCTGTAGTCAACAAATCGAGAACGAAAGAAAGAAAGAAAGGTCTTGAGAAGAAAGAAGACAAGAGAAGAAAAAAGCGATGATGGGCTGCGAGAGATTCTTTGAGACAACCAAGTCAAGAGGCCACCGACTCGAGAGAAGCGGTGGTGACTACTCAAGTGACTACGAAGAAGAAGCTTTGATCCGCAATGGCCAAAAACAAGATCAAAGAAGATGAGGTACAATCTAACTCAACAAGCTCGACGACTAGTGATAGTAGTATGACACACACACTTCATCACCCACATTTGATCTTTATGATTCATTAGGCAAAATGATGAAAGATTTTGAGCACATTAAAACCTCACACACACTATTGAATGAGGAAAACGGCTACTCAAAAATCAAAAACTCAAAGGACTAAGGAGCTGAGTACTCTAAGTCAAATAGGTAATGAGAATAAAAGTTTAAAAATTTGAAAATGCTAAATTAATAAGCGAGAAATTGCTGCTATAGAAAAGAGGAGAATGACCTCAAAAATGTTATTGCCTCATTCACTAAGGCATCTAAATCATTGGATGATCTTATTATGAGTCAAAGAGAGAATGTGGAGACAAGACAGGGCTTAGGATTTAATTCCTTTGTGCCATGTCAAACCTCAAGAAGTATTTTTGGAAAAAGGATCTTCAAGTCATGAAGAGTCGAAAAATCCAAAACTCTAAATGATGCACACTTTCAATCAAAGCACAATACTAAGCAAACGGCCTTGGTTACAAAGGAAAAGAAAACGGAGCCGATTGAGAGTCTTTGGGCGGTGAGAAGAGATTCACCGAGTCCTCGTGAGACTCCAAAATGTAAAAAATACTCTGTAAAGAAGAGCGGAGCTACCAAAAACCCCAGAAAACTCATAAAGAAATACATATGATGGGAATGGTAGAAAATATCCAAGCCAGTGGCTGGAATAATGTGAACTATCGGCTAGACTTATGGAATACAAGCCCAAATGGCAAGGCACAGAACTCAACAAAGGCCATTCCAAAGCATAAGAGCTTTCATCGGCACACATATGCACTAGGCACTACACTCAAAGACACCACAATTACCGGAAAGGCAATTGCTAAAACACATATGCGAGCCTCTGACAAAAAGAGGCAATTTGTATGAACTGGACTCCCCAAGCAATTTGCCAGGATTGATTATGATTATGGCACGATAGATGGCAACCTCTTAGAGTCAAATCATTTGGCTATAAGTTGGTTGGATCATCTTATAATTCTAACCCCTCAGGACCCGCAGACAAGAATGGGTACCTAAAACTTAATTTCATTGATTGCGAGTTCAACAGTGAGTGCCAAGGAACCTGGTACATGGATAGTGGTACTTCCCGGACACATGGCGAGGAAATAAGAGAAATCTGTCAAAATTCTAGGAAGTCAAAGGAGCAAAAGTCATATTTGGAGGAAATGGCTCTGGTGAAATAAGAATTTGGATCCATCAAAAGGAATGGTTTAGAAATCACAGATGTTGCATATGTTAAAGGACTAAACTTCAATTTACTAAGCATCGATCCAACTCTGCGACAAAGGCTACAATGTTGGATTCAACATGGGAATATGCCAAATCAAAAATGTTGAATCTAATGAAGTTGTCTTTGCCAAGGATGTAGGCAGAAAAAATATGTATGTAGTGGATTGGTCAAGCGCAACACCCGGCAAAGACTCTACTAGCAAAAAAAAGCACGGTGAATCAAGTTGGCTGTGGCACAAAAGTGAGTCACACGAACTTCAAAACAATTAATAAGCTAGCAAGAAGTCATCTTGTGAAGGACTTCCGGACTCGATATCTGAAGGAAAGTATATGTGATGCATGTCGAAGGGAAAACAAATCAAGTCGTCATTCAAAGAAAAGACATGCCCATCCTCAACAAAGAATATTGCATCTGCCATATGGATCTATTGGCCCAGTGGAACCCAAGCATAAGTGGAAAGAAATACACCTTGGTGGTAGTAGATGACTACTCAAGATATACATGGACAATATTCATGTGCGAAAGAAAGAAACTCTACAAAAGCTACCACAAATGATGAAGAGAATACAAAATGAGAAGAGTCAAACCATTATCAAAATAAGATCGAGATAGAGGAACCTGAATCGAGTTTGTCAATGGAATAATAATTCGATCTTGTATTGAGAATGGTATTGGGTCATGAACTATCACCGCAAAGGACTCCACGTGAGAATGGAGTTGCGAGAAAGAAGGAAACAGAACCCTCAAGCGGCAAGGACCATGTTAGGTGGAAGCGGGGTTACCAAAAAGATTTTGGTGAAGCAATCAACACGACTGCTACACCCAAAACGGATGTATGATAAAATAGGCGGTGACAAAGATTCTCATGAGATCACGAATTTGGAAGAAAACCAAATGTTGCATATTTGTAATATTTGGATCAATGCTTCATCCACAATAATGGCAAAGACAACCTAAAGGCTTTTGATGCTAAAGTGATGAGTATCTTCTTAGGATACTCAAACAAAGCAAAGCCTCTGAGAATACTCAACAAAAGAACTATGGTTCTCTGAAGAATCCATTCTACAGTATTCGATGAGCCAAACATAAATGGAAAAGACATTGAAGAGTCGGTGATAGGTGAAACATCCAACCTCACGAAAGAATCCTATCTTTGGTCAGTTCGCGGGGATTATCAATTGAGATGAGATAGGCTGAATCTCAAAAGCAATTTGGAAAATCTGCTTGTTGAGTGATCACGGAGAGGCGACCCGCAACACACCAATGCGAAGTCATCAATCCGACTAACTTACTTCAACTGGCGTAAGATGGGTGAGAAGACCATCCACCGATCTTGTCATTGGAGACATGAGAGAAGGTGTCAAGACAAGATCGAACTCAACAAAAGCAATGTTCACATGCTTCATCTCGTCATGAATAGAGCCCAAAGATGTCACAAGCATTGGATGACACACATTGGATTCAAGCTATCAAGAAGAGGCTGAATCGATTTGAGAGAAATAAAGTATGGGAATTAGTACAAAGACCCATACATCAAAATGTTATTGGAACCAAATGGGTATTCGAAATAAGATGAACGAGGAAGGTTCTGTGGTAAGAAACAAAGCAAGGCTGGTAGCGAAGGATATTGCCAAGAAGAAGGAATAGATTTTGATGAAACATTTGCTCCTGTAGCAAGATTGGAAGCTATAAGGATGTTTTAACACCTATGCGACTCACAAAAATTTCATTGTATATCAAATGGATGTAAAAGTGCATTCCTAAATGGATTATTGGAAGAAGAAATGTATGTTGAACAACCTCGAGGATTTGAGCAAGACTCTTGGAGACAAAGTGTACAAACTCAAGAAAGCCACTTGTATGGATTGAAAGCAGGCACCCACGAGGCATGGTATGATACCTGTCACAATTCCTAACTGAAAATGGATTCACTAAAGGAAAAGTAGATAGAACACTTTTGAATTCAAGACAAGAAAGAGTATCTTGCTTGTTCAAATATATGTGGATGACATCATTTTTGGATCCACTAACAAAGAGTCGTGTGAAAAATTCTCAAACCTCATGCAAAGTAAATTTGAAATGAGCATGATGGGAGAAGGTGACATTCTTCCTTGGACTTCAAGTGAAGCAGTTGAAGGATGGAACCTTCATAAGTCAAACAAAATACACCGGAGATTTAATGAAGAAATTTGGTGTGGAGGAGAAGTCTTTCAAAAATACCCGATGAACACATCGATCAAAATGGACATGGATGCGGATGGCAAGCACTGTAGATCAAGCAAAGATCTGAGCACTTATTGGATCAACTGCTCTATCTCACAACTAGCGGGCGGACATCACCTTTTGCTTTGTGGGTGTATGCTGCGAAGATTTCAATCGCTCTCCAAAAGGAGCCATATAGTAGCGGCTAAGAGAATATTGAGATACTTAAAAGGAAACCAGAAAGTAGGGCTATGGTATCCAAGGAAGGTGGATTCAAGCTAAGCGGCTATTCGGACTACGGCTTATCTTTGGATGCGAGTGGGCAGAAAAATCTTGCCAGGCACATGTCAAATCTTTGAAATTAATTTCTGGTTTAGCAAGAAGCAAAACTCAATAGCCACTTCTGACGGTGGGCGAGAATACATAGGGCGGGCGGTTGTGCCAAGTCCTATGGATGAGACAAAGAAATGAGAGATTATGAAGTTGAAGAAAAGAAATTCCAATCATGTGTGATAACACAAGTGCAATTACAATCACTCAAAATCTGTGTTGCACTCAAGAACAAAACATATAGATGTCGAGATATCATTTCATAAGAGATCATGTTGAAAAGAAGGACATTATCTTGGAATATATCTCAACTCGATAAGCAACTAGTGACATCTTCACAAAACCATTATGTGAGTCAAGATTTGAAGAACTCAAATGAGTTAAGGGCTAATTGAGCTAAGGCGAGACGGAAGAATCAAAGAAAAGAAATGGAACGAGGAAAGAAGGTGAAAAAGAGTGAAAACAAAAATTAGCTCAAGAATCACCATATCGGAAAAGTCACTATACCAAGTCAAACAATGATAGTTGAGTCACTAAGAGAAATGTGAGAAGCGGTAAATCGGCTAAGAGATAAGTGAATAACTTATGAGCAAAGTGACAAAAATGTGATCGTTTTTGACTTAAGCGAGAATGTTTTAAAGAGACACGTCGGCATAATGATGATGTGTACGGACATAAAGTGCACACCAAGCTGTATGATGGATATAAATGCTTTCCGCATTAAATACGAGACATGAAGGCGCTCAATATCGTGCGAAATCCAAGCCGTTGATTTTCCACGATTCAAAACCGCCTCCGTCCTTTCATAAACCATATTTAAACCATTTTTCGTCCGTTTCTCTCTCACACTTCTAAAAAGCTTTCAATCTCTCTCTCAAAAAGCAAAGGCAAATACTCTCAAACCTATCAACCTTCAAATCAAATTTAAGAACTTTTCCTTGAAATTATTCCCCGGGAGAAATGGCACCAACGTATAACTTTGCAAGTTGGGAAAACAAATCCACAGGTTCGACAGTGGATTTCAGCCGAATGATGAAGCGGTCCGACTGACACCGTGAAGAAAATCGCGGAGAAGTTAGAAACATCGGGATCAAACCGTTTCTAACACCGAGTATCCTATGACCTATGTGGAGGAGGTCGCACAATTCTACGTGAATGCGAGATTCACGATGAAGGAATCAAGTCATCTGTTCACGGGAAGCGGTGACTATCACCGCCAAGGATTTGGTGAATATTGCTCACTACCAAGCGGAGGAGCATCGAGATCAAGGAAGGCGATGTAAAATTGGGCGACGATGGAAAGAAATAGCCAAGTCGGCGTTCTGCGGACAAAATAATATACGACAAACAAGGATCGCTGGCGAAGGAGGATTATCACAAATTGTTGGATATTGTTGCCAAGTGTGTCGACATCAAATTTGGCGGCTTTGACCAATCAAAGGCAAATTGATTGTGATGGTGCAATAATCGAAGAAAAAGAAGATAAACCGGCTGAGTTTATCTACAAAGCAGATCTGCGAGCGTAGGGAACAAGTCCTTCAAAGAAGATGGGTCATTTGGAGGATCCCGGGATATGGCACAGTGATTGGCGGTATTGGAGGTGAAAGAGTACCTCTTAGACATACGGGAAGGCCTTCCATGTTAACAAGAGGATGTTGAGCTAATCTCTCGGTGCTCGAAGCGTCATACGCCAAGAGAGGCGACACGGTGAGGGGAATCACCGACCAAGAAGACGATTTAAGGTTCTCTCAACCAAGAAGAAAAGTGCCCCTGCGCGGCTGCCAAGATCTGCTGCCCTGCGTGAAAGAAAACAAACATGCTCCTGCCCACGCCGTGAGTCACCGCTCTCTGCCCGGAAGTCACACTGTCCAAGCGGCCGTGTCTTGCCCTGCAATGTCGAGAAAGACTCACAAATTCCTTCTCGATCGTCAAAAAGAGAGATCTCGACAAACCTGACGGCCAGCTCCTCGAGAAACAAACACGACACCGGCCCGGCCGCCCAAGACTTCGGAGGACACCGTCTCGAACTGAAATCCCTGCAGTACAAACTAAGAGACGAAGAAGACTTGTAAAGCAATCCGAACAGGAGAAACCCGGTGAGTCGGCTACTCGGCTAGCACAAATATCGGAGACTCTTTGGAGAAGTAGAGTCTCCGGATGTAATTGATGAAACAAATGTCACGGAAGGTGATCGTGAGAGAGCAAGCCAAGACACAACAAATAGCTCACACAAATTAAACTCAAGAAACCACCGTGGCAGATAGTGATGTAATGATCCTATCTCTACCTTACCTGGACATCCAAAATCGTCTGCGTGAGTGGAGAAAATGGAAGGCGAGCAAGTCGAACAGCTTCAACGGCTGAATTCATAGAAGAAGAAGAATCGCTAAATTTCATGGATTATCTCTGTGCTCCCGGCTCTGATGAAGACAAATTGCATGGTTATTGCGAGATCTACAAGGACAAGGAGAAAAGCAGTGGAAGCACGCGAAAAAGGCAAGTATCTGCCCTATCTCCCAGGCTGGCACTGCAACACTTCCATCCTCTCCTTGATGTCTTCTCCAAAGTGACGAGAACCGAGAGAATCCGGGGCCGCACGAGAAAAATTGCGGTCACGGCAGCAAGCATTGCATGAATCAAGAATCCTTCACGAGCAAAGACATGATGGAGGGACCAGGAGAGTCTCCGAACACGGTGGAAATCGATCCAACGAGTGGTTCAGACAAATACAAGCGATGTTCTTCGCTACCACTTCCCGACTAACTCGGAAGAAGCGACAAGGAGATGGCGATGAACCGGGGTGATGGGGACCCCAAATAGCCAACCCCTATTGAAGGTGTGCCACCACCCCCAACGAATGAACCATCAATTGCAACAGCCGGGAGTTTGGAGACTAGGCAACCCCACTCCAAGTCACTCACCGGTGCTCCGGTGAGGGGAACTCCTCCCACCGCAAGGTGGGAGGATCTTTGCAGATGACTCCACAAAGAATGTAGGAGGCGAAGCAAAGAACACTCAAACACAAGAAGAACAGCAAGTTGCCATCGCGAAGCTCGAGGTGATTAAGACTATCTCGGTGAGGTGCCAACGGCTCACAGCGAAGGCTATGTGGCTGCGATGCGATCGAGCACGAGGAAGGAACGACCGCAGGGGTTAACACTGCAGGCGATGAAAGTGCAATCCATAGGTTGAGACTCAATGGATGCCCTTTGTAAGACCTACTAAGGCAGTGACAGCATCGAAAAGGAAGACGAAGGCCTCCACGGCAGTAGAGGCTGGCAGGAGAAATGAAGGTCACGGGAGGTTGAGACTTCCGGGTAACAGTAAAGTAGAGAACATCCCTCTGCAACCATCGATTCATCCGAAAAGGAGATCGGCGCACTTCATGATTCCCGGGACAACCTGATGTCACCTTTACAGGATCGAAGCGAAAAAAGAAAAGGCTGATCAACCCCATGACAAATCAAGGAGCTTCAGTGCGGATGTTCGAGGAGCAAAGGCAGTCACGATCCCAGGAGGCTCGTCGGACCTTTAATTTTGATGATGAGCCACCAATGGAAATCTCATCATCGTCCCAGGTAACACGATAAGCGTAGGTTGATCTACTCAAAGGAAATCGATTGAGACAACGGAAGGCTGTTAAGGTAATTTGAGGCTCGGCCAAGCGTCTCTTGCTACCCGCAAGCCGAGTGAACAGCGACCCTCTCGGCTCCTCAAGCTCACAGGTTGGATCGATTCCCAAAGAACCAGCCCCGCTTATCATCGAACAAATCCCGGATAGGCGGTGATGAATCCTTTGTGGAATCTTTCCCTTCTACTCAGCTGGAGATACGAACTCCGAAGTCGGAAAATGAGCAAGCACGCTATCACAGACCGACTCGCATTTTCACTCAGAGCACCATTGTTTCAGCCGATTTCGATTTGTGTTTGTATATGCCATCCAGTTGCTGAAGAATCGGTGAGAAATGCGAAGATATTCCAAGCACTCTTTCTTTGAAGTTGAAAAGATGGAGAGGCATCGAGCCTTTGGATGTCGCCTGGACAACGAGATGCCCAACGCCTGGTGACTTGAGAGGCATCCATCGGGGATAAAGGAATGGTGGCCTTGTGACGTCAATGTCGTGTGGAGCAGGGTAGATACTTGGACAATTATTCAACAATACGCTGGTGTGGAGAGGTGAAAATGTTGATCGCGGCTTGAAGGCTGCTTGAGGAACATTGAACATATGCGCGAAGCTCACGCTGCGAGATCAGGCTAGCTGCGTGAAGCGAAATAAAATGATATCGGCGTTTGGAAGAACACATGACAAGAAAATTGGCGCTTCTCATAGGTACAAGAGATGAAGCGATTTGCGTGAGAATCCGCTCTACGTGCGAATTCCGTGCGGCTATTACAACGCGGCGGACTTGAAGCAAAAATTCAACCATCGGGGGGCTTCGACTTCATGCTTGCGGCGATGTTCCTGAGGTTCCTCTATCGCTGATGATGCCAAAGGGGGAAGAGGAATCGCCAAGCGACAAAATCTCTGTTTGAAAAGAAAAGGAGGCGGTGACAAAGGGAGCAATGAGAAGGAAAATCGGTGAGGAAATTTTGAAAGCGAAGAAAGGGAAAATCTGTGCGAGGGGAAGGATCAAAGAATATGACCTTGATGATTGCACAAACCCCCAGCGGGGTCTGTCACGGTGACATTATAAGCGGCAAACTCAGTGGCTACCCACTCCAACACTCTCTTTGTATCTGGGTGAGAAAGAAAAAGAAATGAAGCGAGGGATGAAGGAGGTGGAAGAGAAAGAATGGATGCCAGGGAGTGATGAACATTTTTGAAAGAACGCGGAGGCATTCGGTTGTGAGAACCACGTATGCCATTTTAGGATGTCGGGACGAGCGAGGTCGATTGGCGAATTCAAAAGCGCTCGAATCCCGAAGGGTTATTTTGCAAATATGTCATAGCTCGAAAGCTTGGGACTATCTTAGGAAAAGGTCTCACATTATGTGAAGAAGCGCGAGAACGACGGACAACCGAGATCACTCTGCTGGTCACTCGGCCTGGGCAATTTGTAAAAGAAGAAGCAGTCGATATCCTTGAGTAGAGAAGAAGCGGCTGATGGAGGAAAGCCGGACCTGAAGCCTCTGCCCAAGAATAGCCGGGCGTCGTAGATCCGGGAAAGAAAAAGGAAAGGAGATCT